>WNWK01045443.1:0-14722 GCA_009830355.1 Cherax destructor
CCTGTTTTAACTGCGGTAAAAGAGGTCATTACCGTTCTGAGTGTTATAAACCTCAGCCCCCACGCCGTGATAATCACCGTCCCCGTGCCAGCACTGGGAGGGCGATTGTGTTTACCACCATACATCCAGTCATACCTCCAGTGAGTGCCACAAGTTGCGTAGCATCTTGTCGGCGCACCACGGCAAGCGTCCTCGCCGGAGCCCGAGCTAGCGGAGTCCCTCCAGTAGTTCGGGGAAGAGATGCGCCAGAAAATCCCGAAAAGAGGTAGTCACCCTATCGGAGTCGCTGTATTCCGTCCCTGTCCGAAATGCGTTCGCTGCCCTGGGCAGCGACACGCATGCCGACAGCACGGAAACAGAGTGCCTTGACGCTGGTGTCGCGACTCGAACCGTACCTTCCAGGACGTCGAGTCGCTCCACCAAGCGTCGAGCCTCTAGCAGCCGGGACTCCGACGACCTAGTCGGCCCGTCATGCCTTCATGTTCGGTATGACAGCCCGTGTGGACCTCTTGTAGAGTCCACACTTCATCGGAAGCCTATTCAGCTTTTCCTTGATACAGGTTCGGTGGTTAACATTGTCCGTTCCACCCTCTTCCGTGACATTGGTCTCCATGCAGCCATGCTGACCGAGCCGTCTGCTATTCAGACATTGCGAGGCGTTTCAGGTAGCCCTCTCACGGTCCGTGGTTGTACAACCTTAGAATTTGCGATCCATGATCACAAGTGGTCAGCAAAGTTCTTAGTTGTTGATGACATCGTCTTCCCAGGCGATTTGCTCATCGGTTTCAAGACCATGGCAGACCTTAAGATCCGTTTAGATCCAGCTAAGTGGAAAGCGGAATTTGACGGAGTGGACGCACCCTTCTGGGGTGTGCGCTTGGGTTCCACTACCTGCCACTCCGTCTCTGAGTACATCCAGTGCTTGGAATCGTTGGAAACCCGCGGTTTCCGTCGCGCACCCTCCGTGAGGTCGGCCTCTTGTCCTGACCAACCTCATAAGAGAGCTCGTATCTCGTCACCTCCTGACCATCAGCGCCAGTTATCAGTGAAACCCAGTCTGGGGACGCCCATTCTGACCATCACTCTAACTCGCGCTGTTGTAGAGGATGACCGTTGTCAAGCCGCAGTCTCCTGTCGGCAGGCGACTGTCTGACTCGTGTCATGGCATCAGCGAGCAGAGTTACTGCCTGTACAAAGTATGACGTCACTTTGTCGGCTAATTCGCTCACTCCTGTTACGGTGTATGTGACAAGAGCTTTCGAAGGAGATCATGTGCTAGTCGACAACGACACATGCAGAGTCAAGGGCCTCTCCCTTGAGCCGTCCTTGCACACTGTGCGTCGTGGCAAGTTGCAAGTCCTTGTCGGTAACTTGCATAGTCGAGAATTCCCCCTGAGGAAGGATACTTCACTTGTCGACCTCGTCAGGTTCCCTCTCCCGGTGAGAGTGGAGGGAGAAATCCCAGCTGACGCCACCACTGTTAAGTCTAACTTCTTGGCTGCTTACTTTGGGCAGTAGAATGGTAGCGTAGGTGCAGAGATACGGCCGATGACTAGACTCAGTTTATTAATGGCAAGGTGTAGGAATACACGGGGACAGAGTGCGAGGGGACCGGGAGCCAGTTGGGTAGAACCTGGTTCAGTGAGGTAGGCCGTAGAAGTGAGAGAGAAGCATGGCTGACCAGCCCGACCTTGATAGGCCTATAGAGGGCAGCACCATAGTGCCGCGCAGTTTGAAACAGCCTCTGGGTAGGCTGTTTACATTATGGCAACAGCAAGTGTGAGTTGTGAGTGTTGTAGCAACAGCATGTGTGAGTTGTGAGTGTTGTAGCAGCAACAAGTGTGAGTTGTGAGTGTTATGGCAACAGCAAGTGTGAGTTGTGAGTGTTGTAGCAACAGCAAGTGTGAGTTGTGAGTGTTGTAGCAACAGCATGTGTGAGTTGTGAGTGTTGTAGCAGCAACAAGTGTGAGTTGTGAGTGTTATGGCAACAGCAAGTGTGAGTTGTGAGTGTTGTTGCAACAGCATGTGTGAGTTGTGAGTGTTGTTGCAACAGCACGTGTGAGTTGTGAGTGCTGTAGCAACATCAAGTGTGAGTTGTGAGTGTTGTTGCAACAGCAAGTGTGAGTTGTGAGTGCTGTAGCAACATCAAGTGTGAGTTGTGAGTGTTGTAGCAACAGCACGTGTGAGTTGTGAGTGCTGTAGCAACATCAAGTGTGAGTTGTGAGTGTTGTTGCAACAGCACGTGTGAGTTGTGAGTGCTGTAGCAACATCAAGTGTGAGTTGTGAGTGTTGTAGCAACAGCACGTGTGAGTTGTGAGTGCTGTAGCAACATCAAGTGTGAGTTGTGAGTGTTGTTGCAACAGCAAGTGTGAGTTGTGAGTGTTGTTGCAACAGCAAGTGTGAGTTGTGAGTGTTGTTGCAACAGCAAGTGTGAGTTGTGAGTGTTGTTGCAACAGCAAGTGTGAGTTGTGAGTGTTGTAGCAACATCATGTGTGAGTTGTGAGTGTTGTAGCAACAGCACGTGTGAGTTGTGAGTGTTGTTGCAACATCAAGTGTGAGTTGTGAGTGTTGTAGCAACAGCAAGTGTGAGTTGTGAGTGTTGTTGCAACAGCAAGTGTGAGTTGTGAGTGTTGTTGCAACAGCAAGTGTGAGTTGTGAGTGCTGTAGCAACATCAAGTGTGAGTTGTGAGTGTTGTAGCAACAGCACGTGTGAGTTGTGAGTGCTGTAGCAACATCAAGTGTGAGTTGTGAGTGTTGTTGCAACAGCAAGTGTGAGTTGTGAGTGTTGTTGCAACAGCAAGTGTGAGTTGTGAGTGTTGTTGCAACATCATGTGAGTTGTGAGTGTTGTTGCAACATCAAGTGTGAGTTGTGAGTGTTGTAGCAGCAGCAAGTGTGAGTTATGAGTGTTGTAGCAGCAGCAAGTGTGAGTTTTAAGTGTTGTAGCAACATCAAGTGTGAGTTGTGAGTGTTGTAGCAACAGCAAGTGTGAGTTGTGAGTGTTGTAGCAACATCAAGTGTGAGTTGTGAGTGTTGTAGCAGCAGCAGGTGTGCGTTGTGAGTGTTGTAGCAACAGCAAGTGTGAGTTTTAAGTGTTGTAGCAACATCAAGTGTGAGTTGTGAGTGCTGCATCATCAGCAATTGTGAGTTGTGAGTGTTGTAGCAACACTAGGCTCTTGTTAACAGACATATACATGGGTAGAAGCTGGGAGATCAACATTTGGAACTCTCCCTCGATATCGTCTGATAGTTCACTGTAATATTGACATTAGTGAGAAGTAATACAGCGGTATCAGACATCAATCGGCCGCTCTGAGTGTAAAGTCGATGTTGTGGCAGCGTAATACTCACCCTGGGTTCAACCCTAACCCGTTCCTTGGTTTGTGGGTATCCGTTGAAGCTCCAGGACTGGAATATGTTAGAGAGAGGTTGTGATAAGGTAAGAAAGATAAGATTTGTTCGGAGTTTTAACCCAGGGGAGGATTAGCCACCCAGGATAACCCAAGAAAGTCAGTGCGTCATTGAGGATTGTTTGTCTTATATCTACTCGGGTTTTTCAATATTGTCCTCCAGGATGCAACCCACACCAGTCAACTAATACCTTGGTACCTACCTACAGCTAGATGAACAGGGGCAGTAGATGTAAAGAGACATACCCAACATTTCCACCCATGTCGAGGATCTCACCACTCACACTCAGTTTGTGAGGCTAGAACGTTGCCAAACAAGTCACGGGAGACTGCGAAGTTAAGGGGGTCGGGTCGACGTCCCTCGCTGGCTCTGTCTTGTCAATTAAAAGCAGGTATTGCCTCAGTAGTTTCTGTATTCAAGGAAGCAGCGGGTAGAATGACACAGGAGGTAGAAGAGGTAGATGTAGCAGAGACAAAAGCGACATTGGCAGCTACCAAGATGGGAAAATGTAGAGGTTAGTAGTCTTCGTAGATGAAGGAACCTGTATGGGGACAGAGGGTGTAGAGGCGACATGACGGGTTCAACGTACACAAGAGTCACAGAAGACGAGCAAGGTACACTGTTAGGGGAAAATTAAACGTAAAGGAACAATAGATCGGTAGGAAGTGACTCTTGGAGTTTTGAATCATTGAAGTTTTGAATGAAGAATCAGAGAATAAAAAGGCACAATACCGGGAATACCGGGACTGGTCCAAGTCGGACCGACGTCGTCATAAATTTCCTTTTCCTGTGTTCAGGTTGTGTGAAGAGTTAAGAACCCAGCTGAGGAAGGCTGAGTGCCAGGGTCAGGTAAGATAGCTGCGGGGATTAGGCGCCTGGGAGGAAACAAACATGAGTATGACTATTCATGATTCTTTTTTATAAAAAAAGGAAGGATGAGAAGAACAGCTCCGAGGGGGGAAAGGAACCGTGTACCCCCCAGAACCACGATTACCCTCGGTGAGGCCGGTTATGCTGAGGGACAAGGGAAGCCGTCCCCAACGCTACCTGGCATACCAGGATCCCCAGTAAACCAGTTATTACGCACTGTATTATAAAATGTGTATATAAAACACCCCTTATATGATGTCAGTTTACGGGATTTGTTCTGAAAACAGACGCGTATTGTTCCTGGTCAGTCAGTCAGACAGGAGCAGGTGAGGTGTGTTTTTGGGTCAGTACGAGAAGAGGGGCGGCTGGAACAAGCCGTCATGGTTTGGCGTTAGTGTAAGTAGGTGGGGGTGATTTTGGGGAATTTAGGCCATAGGTTATTTTATTGGTTTTGGTGCTCCCATGTTTACACTGTAAGGCCCTCGTGTGCCAGGGCCTGTTTAAGTTTTGGGGAGAGTACTCGTGTATTGCGTTGCCTGCATGCTTGGAGACCAGCAGAAGGGAGGTCATGGAGCCTTCCTGTTTATAAATGTTATTGTTTTTACTCACTAATAGCAGTGTGCTAGTGAGCTAATGTGAGTACTGGGTAAAGGTGTACTGGTGTGTGAGTTTGTATGTAGAGTAGGTTGTATGCTGTATATGTTAATTTACTATTAATATATATATTTTTGTATAGGTGAGTTTTTGTGTCCTGCCTTATAATAAATTTAATATTGACCATTTAATTAACACTTAATATGAAGGTACAAGCTGGTCCTAGGTTGGTTTATGTGGAGTACTTTAAATGCCCTTAGACTAGGCAGGTTGTTTACCCTTAGGAGCCAGGACTTTTATTTACGTTACGCAGTAAAAAGCGTAACAGCAGTATAACACCTCCAGGATCAGCGGAGGTGGGCTCTGCAAATAGAAGAGTCTACCTGGAGAGAATTCCAGGGGTCAACGCCCCCGCGGCCCGGTCCGTGACCAGGCCTCCTGTTGGACCAGAGGCGGGTGATCTCAAACGCCGGGGGTCGTATACCTATGGCCGTCACCTGTTTCCAGAAGCCTCCAGTAACACTTCCGTCACGTAGACACGCAACGACACGCAAGGAAGACCGCAACTTCCCAGACAAATTCCACTTCACTACAGCACCACCATCGAGACACGCTATCTATGAGCTGAATGTCACAAAGAGGCAGTTTACTCAGTACGAAGATCGAATGTAAAGAAAGGGAGTGAAGGGAAGGGATTATGTAGATCTGATTCGAGGAAGGAGGCAGAGTCCCTTCACCACGCTGAGAGAATAATTCCTTGAAGGGTAGGCAGTATCTAAGGTTACCCAGCTGGGAGTAGGCAGTATCTAAGGTTACCCACCTGGGAGTAGGCAGTATCTAAGGTTACCCAGCTGGAAGTAGGCAGTATCTAAGGTTACCCAGCTGGGAGTAGGCAGTATCTAAGGTTACCCACCTGGGAGTAGGCAGTATCTAAGGTTACCCAGCTGGAAGTAGGCAGTATCTAAGGTTACCCAGCTGGGAGTAGGCAGTATCTAAGGTTACCCAGCTGGGAGTAGGCAGTATCTAAGGTTACCCAGCTGGAAGTAGGCAGTATCTAAGGTTACCCAGCTGGGAGTAGGCAGTATCTAAGGTTACCCAGCTGGAAGTAGGCAGTATCTAAGATTACCCAGCTGGGAGTAGTCAGTATCTAAGCTTACCCAGCTGGGAGTAGGCAGTATCTAAGGTTACCCACCTGGGAGTAGGCAGTATCTAAGGTTACCCAGCTGGAAGTAGGCAGTATCTAAGGTTACCCAGCTGGGAGTAGGCAGTATCTAAGGTTACCCAGCTGGAAGTAGGCAGTATCTAAGGTTACCCAGCTGGGAGTAGGCAGTATCTAAGGTTACCCAGCTGGAAGTAGGCAGTATCTAAGATTACCCAGCTGGGAGTAGGCAGTATCTAAGGTTACCCAGCTGGGAGTAGGCAGTATCTAGTTTACCCAGCTGGAAGTAGGCAGTATCTAAGATACCCAGCTGGGAGTAGTCAGTATCTAAGCTTACCCAGCTGGGAGTAGGCAGTATCTAAGGTTACCCAGCTGGGAGTAGGCACTATCTAAGGTTACCCAGCTGGAAGTAGGCAGTATCTAAGATTACCCAGCTGGGAGTAGGCAGTATCTAAGGTTACCCAGCTGGGAGTATGCAGTATTTAAGGTTACCCAGCTGGGAGTAGGCAGTATCTAAGGTTACCCAGCTGGGAGTAGGCAGTATCTAAGGTTACCCAGCTGGAAGTAGGCAGTATCTAAGATTACCCAGCTGGGAGTAGGCAGTATCTATGGTTACCCAGCTGGGAGTAGGCAGTATCTAAGGTTACTCAGCTGGGAGTAGGCAGTATCTAAGCTTACCCAGCTGGTAGCAGCCGGAATTTAAGTGTTCCTCTCTTAGTGTAGCCAGGATTAACCAGTTCCCTGGTACATGACCACTATAGTCACGGGGAAGCGCTAAACACTGCTGGTAGGGGTCGTAACCAACGATGCTTGTGTCATAAACAGTTCTAAAGAGATTCATTTCATGCAGTGCAACAATGCAACAATGACCTCCAGAGAACCCACTAGCACGAGGCGCCAGCCTGTGGCTTCTTCAGTCCAATGCGGAGGTTAATTTACATTATATCGATGACATCTTTTGTGGAAGATGTCAATATGTGAAGAAGTGACAAATATGAGGCACTTGTGGATAAAGCAAGGAAGACTCTTAAGTATCATCATGTGAAAGTTGAACATAGAGAAGCATTCATAGTTGTTACTTCCAGTACCATGAGGGAAAATAATCAGTTGATCAGAGGAAGGGACATGAAGAGCCACTCATCAGTATCAAGGTGGACAACTTTGAAGGGACTGTCCTGATACAGAAATAATCTGGTAAGCTCTGTCATCTGCCATGCAGGACGCTCCTTGCAAGGTCTGTCATCTGCCATGCAGGACGCTCCTTGCAAGGTCTGTCATCTGCCATGCAGGACGCTCCTTGCAAGGTCTGTCATCTGCCATGCAGGACGCTCCTTGCAAGGTCTGTCATCTGCCATGCAGACGCTCCTTGCAAGGTCTGTCATCTGCCATGCAGGACGCTCCTTGCAAGGTCTGTCATCTGCCATGCAGGACGCTCCTTGCAAGGTCTGTCATCTGCCATGCAGGACGCTCCTTGCAAGGTCTGTCATCTGCCATGCAGGACGCTCCTTGCAAGGTCTGTCATCTGCCATGCAGGACGCTCCTTGCAAGGTCTGTCATCTGCCATGCAGGACGCTCCTTGCAAGGTCTGTCATCTGCCATGCAGGACGCTCCTTGCAAGGTCTGTCATCTGCCATGCAGGACGCTCCTTGCAAGGTCTGTCATCTGCCATGCAGGACGCTCCTTGCAAGGTCTGTCATCTGCCATGCAGGACGCTCCTGCAAGGTCTGTCATCCCATGGGACGCTCCTTGCAAGGTCTGTCATGCCATGCAGGACGCTCCTTGCAAGGTCTGTCATCTGCCATGCAGGACGCTCCTTGCAAGGTCTGTCATCTGCCATGCAGGACGCTCCTTGCAAGGTCTGTCATCTGCCATGCAGGACGCTCCTTGCAAGGTCTGTCATCTGCCATGCAGGACGCTCCTTGCAAGGTCTGTCATCTGCCATGCAGGACGCTCCTTGCAAGGTCTGTCATCTGCCATGCAGGACGCTCCTTGCAAGGTCTGTCATCTGCCATGCAGGACGCTCCTTGCAAGGTCTGTCATCTGCCATGCAGGACGCTCCTTGCAAGGTCTGTCATCTGCCATGCAGGACGCTCCTTGCAAGGTCTGTCATCTGCCATGCAGGACGCTCCTTGCAAGGTTGTCATCTGCCATGCAGGACGCTCCTTGCAAGGTCTGTCATCTGCCATGCAGGACGCTCCTTGCAAGGTTGTCATCTGCCATGCAGGAGCCTTGCGGTGTCATCGCCATGACTCCTTGCAAGGTCTGTCTCTGCCATGAGGACGCTCCTTGCAAGGTTCTCATCTGCCATGCAGGACGCTCCTTGCAAGGTCTGTCATCTGCCATACAGGACGCTCCTTGCAAGGTCTCATCTGCCATGCAGAACGCTCCTTGCAAGGTCTGTCCTCTGCCATGTAGGACGCTCCTTGCAAGGTCTGTCATGTACCATGCAGGATGATCCTTGCAAGGTGTGTCATGCACCACGCAGGACGCTCCTTGCAAGGTGTGTCATGCACCACGCAGGACGCTCCTTGCAAGGTGTGTCATGCACCACGCAGGACGCTCCTTGCAAGGTGTGTCATGCACCATGCAGGACGGTCCTTGCAAGGTGTGTCATGTACCATGCAGGATGATCCTTGCAAGGTGTGTCATGCAACACGCAGGATGGTCCTTGCAAGGTGTGTCATGCACCATGCAGGATGATCCTTGCAAGGTGTGTCATGCACCATGCAGGATGATCCTTGCAAGGTGTGTCATGCACCATGCAGGATGGTCCTTGCAAGGTGTGTCATGCACCATGCAGGATGATCCTTGCAAGGTGTGTCATGTACCATGCAGGATGTCCTTGCAAGGTGTGTCATGCACCATGCAGGAGTCCTTGCAAGGTGTGTCATGACCATGCAGGATGATCCTTGCAAGGTGTGTCATGCACCATGCAGGATGCTCCTTGCAAGGTGTGTCATGCACCATGCAGGATGATCCTTGCAAGGTGTGTCATACACCATGCAGGATGATCCTTGCAAGGTGTGTCATGCACCATGCAGGATGATCCTTGCAAGGTGTGTCATACACCATGCAGGATGATCCTTGCAAGGTGTGTCATACACCATGCAGGATGATCCTTGCAAGGTGTGTCATACACCATGCAGGATGATCCTTGCAAGGTGTGTCATACACCATGCAGGATGATCCTTGCAAGGTGTGTCATACACCATGCAGGATGATCCTTGCAAGGTGTGTCATGCAATATGCAGGACGCTCCTTGCAAGGGGTGTCATACACCATGAGATGATCCTGCAGGTGTGTACCATGCAGGATGATCCTTGCAAGGTGTGTCATCACCATGCAGGAGTCCTTGCAAGGTGGTCATACACCATGCAGGATGATCCTTGCAAGGTTGCAACCATGCAGGAGTCCTCAGGTGTGTCATGCAGGAGTCCTGCAAGGTGCTGTACCATGCAGGACGCTCCTTGCAAGGTGTGTCATGCAGTATGATCCTGGCAAAGTGTGTCATGTACCATGCAGGACGCTCCTTGCAAGGTGTGTCATGCAGGATGATCCTTGCAAGGTGTGTCATGTACCATGCAGGGTGATCCTTGCAAGGTGTGTCATGTACCATGCAAGATGATCCTTGCAACGTGTGTCGTGTACCATGCAGGATGCTCCTTGCAATGTGTGTCATATACAGCAGGAGTCCTATGCACCATGAGATGATCTTGACTCATAAGCAGGACGCTCCTTGCAATGTGTCATATACCATGCAGGATGATCCTTGCAACATGTGTCATGTACCATGCAGGACGCTCCTTGCAAGGTGTCATGTACCATGCAGGACGCTCCTTGCAAGGTGTGTCATGTACCATGCAGGATGATCCTTGCAACGTGTGTCATGTACCATGCAGGACGCTCCTTGCAAGGTGTGTCATACCATAGCCTAAGGTCATGACACAGGAGATCCTTGCAAGGTGTCATGACCATGCAGGACGCTCCTTGCAATGTGTGTCATGACCATGAGGACGACTCCTTGCAAGGTTGTCATGTACATGCAGGACGTCCTTGCAAGGTGTCATGTACATCAGGACGTCCTTGCAAGTGATGTACATGAGACTTTGCAAGGGAGACGCCTTGCAATGTGTGATGTAGGAGTCCGCACGTCATGCTCAGGACTCGCAATCATACCATAGACCCCAAGGTGTATGTACATGCGAACCATGAGGACCTCCTGCAAGGTGTGTCATGTAATAGGTTTGCAGGGTGATGGGTTATGAGAAGAACGCCCTGAAGGTGTGAGAGGACCGCATTTATGGGATGATTTGAAATCTAACCCTAACAATTACATTTAGTGAGTTTGAAAATCATAGAGAATTATATTTCAAAGCAAGAGAAGAATGGAATGGAGGAGGGGAGGGAGGAAGGAAGGAGGAGGAGGAGGGGAAAGGGGGAGGGAGGGAGGGAAGGAAGGAGGGGGGGGAGGGAAGGAGGGAGGGAGGAGGAAGGAAGGAGGAGGGAGGAAGGAGGGGAGGAGGGAAAGGAAGGAGGGAGGGACGAAGGAGAGGGAGGAGGGAGGGAAGGGGAGGGGAGGAGGAGGGAGGAAGGAAGGAGGGAGGGAGGGAAGGAAGGAGGGAGGGAGGGAGGGAGGGAAGGAAGGAGGGAGGGAAGGGAGGTTAATTAAGTTTGATCTGAGGAAGTTAAGAGTGTGCCAACTTTAAGCTTACATTAAAAATAATAAAGGGGGTTAATGAATACTGATGAGTTTAGGTTACATCTGTTTATTCAAATAGATTCATTACAAAAAATATAGAAATATTAACATCAAACCGTAGGAATAAAAACAATGAGAAAACTGACACCCTGACGGGCAACACCATCACCATACTAATGACCTCACCCACCCACACTGACCAGCACAACCACTCTCCCTCACACGTCTCTCAACACCCTGTGCCTCCTGCCAACACGCCCACATGGCACACACGGAGGAGACACGAGTCTAAGAGGCACCCCAGTTCCCCGGTTCTCTATTGTCATCAAAGATTTGTTAAGTTATACCATGAATTAAGGAAAGATCTTAGACTTCACCTTACGAAAGCAAAGCAAATGCGATAGTAATTATGGACAAGGTAGATTACAGGGGGAAAATAAACATGATATTAAGAGACAGGGAAACTGGGGTCCCTCTTAAGAGAGGAGGGTTGTATTCAGGTCTGCTGGTGGGGAGAGGGGGGAATATTGATGACAAAGGGGGGAAAACTTTTTTCATTTCCAGACGTTCTTCACAAATACAGCAAATAAAAAACTAAGTTTTGTTTGGGAGTGTTGAGGGGTAGTTCCGCACGCCTTCACTGCCACCTTATTACACACACTCTCACACACACACTCACACACACACACACACTCACACACACACACACACACGAGAAGAGTTTCACCTCTGTAATCATAGCGAATTATTTAGGCATATTGTAAAGTGGCTGCTGGAGCGTGACCCCGCGTGCTTCACTACCCAAACTACATCTCTCTCTGGCACGTTTCTTTCACTGATTATCACAGGAAGGTGTATTAAAACGTAATCAAGTTGCAGAACACATGAGTAACTGTAACCCAGACTGGACACAATAATATACTCTCTTTCCCGACGGTAATAAACTAAGTGAAGACACTTGTGCAACACTTGGGTATCTTTATTGTGGAAACGTTTCGCCAGCCAGTGGTTTCATCAGTCCAATACAGAGAAGAACGGTGGAAGATGATGAGGAGTTTGAGGTAATCAGTCCCTCAGCTGGAGTCGATTTAATCAGTCCATCAAGCTGAGGGACTGATTACCTCAGACTCCTGATCTTCACTAATCTTCTTTGTATTGGACTGATGAAGCCACTGTGGGGCGAAACGTTTCCTCAGTAAAGATACCCAAGTGTTGTACATGTGTCTAATTTATCAACATGTCGGTTCTGTGAAGCATTTATCTACAAACTGAGTGAAGGTTAAAGGAGAGTGACTGAGTGGGAGGCGGTGACCAGCCAGGTGTACTGCTGACAGGTTTGTAACCACAGGCAGGGGGTCACAGTGACCCCCGCTCCCTCACTGCTTAGGGCAGCTGTCGTAACAGCATCACCTGGTTAATGACAGTAGGAGACACAAGACTCACTATATACCCTAACAAAGTGCTTGATCCAGTGGGCACTCACAAGTGACCCATCACACTGTGGGCACTCAAAAGTGACCCATCACACTGTGGGCACTCACAAGTGACCCATCACACTGTGGGCACTCACAAGTGACCCATCACACTGTGGGCACTCACAAGTGACCCATCACACTGTGGGCACTCACAAGTGACCCATCACACTGTGGGCACTCACAAGTGACTCATCACACTGTGGGCACTCACAAGTGACCCATCACACTGTGGGCACTCACAAGTGAACCATTACACTGTGGGTACTCACGAGTGACCATCACACTGTGGGCACTCACAAGTGACCCATCACACTGTGGGCACTCACAAGTGACCCATCACACTGTGGGCACTCACAAGTGACCCATCACACTGTGGGTACTCACAAGTGACATACTGTGGGTACTCACAAGTGACCCATCACACTGTGGGTACTCACAAGTGACCCATCATACTGTGGGTACTTACAAGTGACCCATCACACTGTGGGTACTCACAAGTGACTCATCACACTGTGGGCACTCACAAGTGACCCATTACACTGGGTACTTACAAGTGACCCATCACACTGTGGGTACTTACAAGTGACCCATCACACTGTGGGTACTCACAAGTGACCCATAGCACTGTGGGCACTCACAAGTGACCCATCACACTGTGGGCGCTCACAAGTGACCCATCACACTGTGGGCGCTCACAAGTGACCCATTACACTGTGGGTACTTACAAGTGACCCATCACACTGTGGGTACTTACAAGTGACCCATCACACTGTCGGTACTCACAAGTGACCCATCACACTGTGGGCACTCACAAGTGACCCATCACACTGGGTACTCACAAGTGACCCATCACACTGTGGGTACTCACAAGTGACCCATCACACTGTAGGCATTCACAAGTAACCCATCACACTGTGGGTACTCACAAGTGACCCATCACACTTCGGGCACTCACAAGTGACCCATTACACTGTGGATACTTACAAGTGACCCATCACACTGTGGGCACTCACAAGTGACCCATTACACTGTGGGTACTTACAAGTGACCCATCACACTGTGGGTACTCACAAGTGACCCATTACACTGTAAGTACGCACAAGTGACCCATCACACTGTGGGCACTCACAAGTGACCATTCACACTGTGGGCACTCACAAGTGACCCATTACACTGTGGGTACTTACAAGTGACCCATTACACTGTGGGTACTCACAATTAACCCATTACACTGTGGACACTCACAAATGACCCATCACACTGTGGGCACTCACAAGTGACCCATCACTGTTGGTACTCACAAGTGACCCATAACAATGTGGGTACTCACAAGTGACCCATCACATTGTGGGCACTTACAAGCGACCCATCACACTGGGCACTCACAAGTGACCCATCACACTGTGGGCACTCACAAGTGTCCCATCACACTGTGGGTACTCACAAGTGACCCATAACACTGGGTACTCACAAGTGACCCATCACACTGAGGGCACTTACAAGTGACCCATAACACTGTGGGTACTCACAAGTGACCCATCACACTGTGGGCACTTACAAGTGACCCATAACACTGTGGGTACTCACAAGTGACCCATCACACTGTGGGCACTCACAAGTCACCCATCACACTGTGGGCACTTACAAGTGACCCATAACAATGTGGGTACTCACAAGTGACCCATCACATTGTGGGCACTTACAAGCGACCCATCACACTGGGCACTCACAAGTGACCCATCACACTGTGGGCACTCACAAGTGTCCCATCACACTGTGGGTACTCACAAGTGACCCATAACACTGGGTACTCACAAGTGACCCATCACACTGTGGGCACTTACAAGTGACCCATAACACTGTGGGTACTCACAAGTGACCCATCACACTGTGGGCACTTACAAGTGACCCATAACACTGTGGGTACTCACAAGTGACCCATCACACTGTGGGCACTTACAAGTGACCCATAACACTGTCGGTACTCACAAGTGACCCATCACACTGTGGGCACTTACAAGCGACCCATCACACTGTGGGCACTTACAAGTGACCCATAACACTGTGGGTACTCACAAGTGACCCATCACACTGTGGGCACTTACAAGTGACCCATAACACTGTGGGTACTCACACGTAACCCCCCACCCTCCGGGTATTACGTTCATGGGGAACGCTAAACCCTCAAGGGTATCCTTTCAGCTCCTGTCTAACCTGGTGACGCGCGACTGGCGGTAATGACTCACCTAACACCCGGGTGAGTATACTGGTGAGTATACTGGTGAGTATACTGGTGACCACGCGCCTCACTCACATGCTCCTCCTCTATATCCTAATGGTATATGTTTATATTTATGTGTATATATATTTATATATATATTAAGCACTGTCAAAGAAAACATTGGGTCAGAGAACAAGTGAGAAGCATAAACACAGACGCAGAATGTGAAGATGATGTGGTATGTACACAGATAACTGATGAAGAGAGGGAGAGAGAGGGAGAGAGGGAGAGAGGG
>WNWK01045444.1:0-14722 GCA_009830355.1 Cherax destructor
AGGGGTTATATATAAGGAAGACCAGGACACATAGCCACCCTTTTTAATTACATAAGAACATAAGAAAGGAGGAACACTGCAGCAGGCCTTTGGCCCATACTAAGGCAGGTCCTTCACAATCCATCCCACTAACAGAATAATTGCCCAACCTAATTTTCAATTCTACCCAAGAAATAAGCTTTGAAGATTCTATTAACTCAAGTGCGAGTCCCACTCAAATCCAACCTCTCACTCATGTATTTATCCAACCTAAATTTGAAACTACCCAAGGTCCTAGCTTCAATGACCCTACTAGCAGACTGTTCCACTCATCAACTACCCTATTTCCAAACCAATATTTTCCTATATCCTTTCTAAATCTAAACTTATCCAATTTGAATCCTTTATTGCGGGTTCTCTCTGGAGATATCCTCAAGACCTTATTTATATCCCCCTTATTATTACCCATCTTCCACTTATATACCTCGATCATGTCCCCCCTCATTCTTCGTCTTACAAGTGAATGTAATTTAAGGGTCTTCAATCTTTCTTCATGGGAAGATTTCTAATGCTATGAATTAACTTTGTCATTCGTCGCTGAATGTTTCAAAAATTTATATCCATTCTGTAAAATGGAGACCAGAACTGAGCTGCATAATCTAGGTGAGGCCTTACTAATGATGTATAAAGCTGTAATATAACCGCTGGACTTCTGTTGCTACCTTCTTGATATAAATCCCAGTAATCTATTGCTTTATTTCTTACGCTTAGGCATTGCTGAAATGGAAAAATAAACACATAAACAGTATAATAAGAACATAAGAACATAAGAAAGGAGGAACACTGCAGCAGGCCTGTTGGCCCATACTAGGCAGTATAATGTGATCCTTTATTGACAACGTTTCGCCCACGCAGTGCTTTATCGAAGTCACAGACAGATCTGATCGAGTCACAACAGATCTGTAAGTAGACCCCTTCCCAGTATTGTGTGGCTGTGTGGGATTCCCTTACTGCAATTAGATAGAAATTTGTACCATAGCCACTTGTAAGTCTGAGAAAGTGTCTCAGAGTGTCGGTGTCAACAGTGCTTGCCCAGAGTGCAACTTACAAGGGGCAGTCCAAACAAGTTTCTATAAAAGATGAATGTAGTTGGATTGGTGGTATTGGTTGTATGGGGGGTCTTTTTCCTGGCTCTAATATCCATTGTAATGGAGTGGAGGCCACTGACTGTGATTCCACTCCAGAAATGATTGCAGTTGGTGTACAATTTCTGTCATTTCCTGCCAGTTTTTTTCCTTCCTGGCACTAAAAACCTCTCTCTCCGGAGTGGCTGTGGCTACCCTGATTTTGCCATGGTCTGGATGTTCTGTGTCGCCTCTTACCCTTTAGGTGGTATGCCTGGAAATATAAGTTATAGCACTGTCTTTCCTGAATTGATGTGGGGCACATTTCAGGGTGGAAAAACCTACAGGACGGGGGCTGCATTTGCCTGTTTTCATATGGGAACGGCATTTTCTGGGGTGATCATAATTGCATGTCCCATCTGATTTCCCAGATTTTCCATGCCTGCAGATACCAAGTGCATAATATTCACATAGGCCTGGTTTCCGTTTGTCCTGGTTTTTGTGACTGTGTTCCCCATTGGTGGGTGTGTTCCTGTCTCATGTCTGTCTTCGTTACTATTGCTAACAATGGAGCCTTCAACTGTTTCCGGTAATTTATCTTCAGTATTTCCCTGGGCATCCCTTGTTTACTATCTACCGTGGTATTGCTAGTTTGTACCACTGTTTTGTTGTGTCCTTGTCTACACCTGTTTCCCCATCATTTATTTCACTAGAGCTACTGTCCCTCTTCAGGTCACCATCATTTATTTCTCCATTCTTAAATATATTGGGTATCATTTCAACATCTGTACCAGGGGCGGTAGCACCATCTGGCCCTGATTTTTACTGTCCCAACTGTTATAGAAAGCTGTCATGTTTTTATGAAGTCCGATTTGGTGTTTTCATCTTTTAATATCGATGTGGTTTATTCCACAGTTCGGTCTCATTTGGACATACCCAAAAACACTTCCCTTGTTTAATATCTCGGGTGGTAGAGTCTTGAATGCCTACACAAGGGGCGTGGCAGCATTTACCACAAAAGATGCATGTAATCCATGCAGAGGAACGTTTGCTTGTTTGGTTGCATATTACACAGGGTTTCATGATTGATTTTGTTGGTTGCTTTACTGTATATTCTACTAATAGGTTCCCTGAAGTGGTGATCTGTCTATTTGCATCGTATCTATTTTATTTGCATGTGTAAGTGTTGGACAATCTTACCTCGTAAAAGTTATTCTTACTGTTATTGTTTGGGTGTTTGATAAGGTCCCCTAAAACTCCGTCCGCTTATTGAATCCGGACTCGGATACCAGTTTTGAACCCAGTCAATGATTCCCTTATTTCTTGGATCTGACGAGATCCAGTGTCACTTATTTAATGAATCCTGTAGGGATTGTCTGGGTTACGAGACAGATCACTGGAAGATGATTAAACAGAGTAATAATAATGATCGGTATGGTACAAAAGTATAACTTAGGTGTTGGAGATAAAAACCGGTCCTTCTGGCAGCTCCTACTGTACGGCAGCCATACCTCTGGCACCCTGGTTTACCTCTGGCACCCTGTTTACTTCTTGCACCCTGGTAAAACCTCACCCGCTTTAACACCTGGGTTTCCGTGCACTTATGGTTCACTCTATTGGGTTTAGATTTTGTTTTTGTTTTTCCTACACCACAACACTGCTGGTTTTTCCTATGATGATTGGAAGATATACAGACTTATGTTAGTGAAATCGTTCACTGACAACTCACAACTCGACACTGTTTATCGTATTTTCAGCTGGACAAATTACTATTTCCTCAGGATTGTGCCCCTTTTCGTATTTCATAAATTTTTATATCAATGTAATCACTAGATTTTGGTCAGGTATACTAACAGTTTAAAATTATCAATACACGGACTTGCGTGGTAAGAACCCGGCGGCGCTGGCACTGATTTCAAACACGAAACTCGTTAGGCCTACACTTCCGCCTTTGTTTTCACTTAACATCTATGAACTTTGTATACTATGGCACCACTGATATATTCCTTCAATGTCCGTACGCTCTCTCTGCCAGACCATTTGATGATGGATGGTATGGGGCTGGAGTAATATGTTCAATACTATTCTTACTAAAAAGCTTCCAGTTCTTGGGATACAAAGTAAGCAGCATTATCTGACACAACTATGTCTGGTAACCCAAAATTACAAAAGGATTTCCTCAGTAACTCAGTAGTCACTGTGGATGTCATAGAACTAGTGACTTGCACATCTAAGAATTTTGAAAAGAATCCACAATTCCCAAAAAATATTTGCCCTCAACTGGACCTACATAGTCTATATGCATTCTAGACCATGGTTTCCCAGTGCTGGGCCAAGATAGGACAGGAGATGAAATTGGCTTAAAATTCTGAAAACAAATGGGACAACTCTTTGTCACTTATGCAATATCTTGGTCCATCTTTGGCCACCAGACCCACTGCCTAGCTTCTGCTTTCATAGCATTGATACCATTATGACCTATATGCAGATGCTCCAATACCTTACATCTCAACTTTACTGGCACTACCACTCTGTTCCTATACAATAATACATCATCATGAACAGTCAGATCTGATTTGACTGAATTATAGTCAGATAAAAATACATTATTTTTACCCCAACCATATTTAACATTATTTACTACTTGGGATAATCAGCATCTATCCCAGTTTCCTCTTTGATTTTGTCAAATGATAAATGTTGGAAATCGATGGACTCGACTAATCTTATATATTCTGAAGGTGTACCTGACTCTAAGCTGTGATCTTCAATAGATAATCTACTAAATGCATCTGCAATAACATTTTCCTTGCCAGCCTTGAATGACAACTCATAATCATACTGAGCTAATAACAGAGCCCAACGCTGAATTCTGGCATTTGCATTTACTGGAATATGTTTTCCTTTTCCAAACAACCCTAGCAATGGTTTATGATCTGTGCGAGCAACAAACTTTCTCCCTAGCAAAAAATATCTGAATTTCTTAACAGCATACACCAAAGCTAGACCTTCTTTATCAAGTTGAGAATAATGCTGTTCTGTTGGAGAAAGTTTCTTACTAACAAAATACACAGGTTTTTCTTGGCCATTTACTACCTGGATTAACACACATCCAACACCCACCTCCCTAGTTAAGAACAATAATAATTTTTTTGAACTAGGCATAAGAATTAACAACTGGGCGTCTACACTGCAAACTGAATTGTTTGCAATCCTTATGGCACTAAAGCTAACTTATGACACTGAGCTTGACTCTATCATTATTACTGATTCTATGTCATCATTGAAGGCTCTTGACTCCTATAATGACTCTAACAGCATGCTCATTGGAGAAGCCAGGTATAGATACTCAAAAATCGGGACAAAGGAATTAAAGTACATTTGCTATGGATTCCGTCACACATTGGATTACTCCTTCATGATAAAGTTGATATGTTAGCCAAGAAGAGCACCCATAAGGAGAATGTAGAATATAACTTTGGTATATCTGTGTCTAGCATTAGGAATAATATTAGGAGAGAAATAAATAATGAAAATGATAGCTATAGGAATGCAGTTAGAAGCCTGAGTAGATCTATAACCCACTATGATAACATGAATGTAGATAAGTATGTTTATGGAGCAACTTGCAATGTGAACAGACTGACTGATGTTGTAGTGGCCAGGCTTCGGCTTGGCTACAAGTACTTCTGGCAGTTTGGGAGATACACAGATGATGATCAAACTAAATGCAAATTATGTGATCAGGCATATGGTTGTCTTGAACACTATGTGCTGAATTGTCCACTTATTGAGGAATATAGAGATAGACAGTATAATAACCTATGTGACATGTCAAGATATCTTATTAGTGAAGGTAGGATACCACTTATTCTAAGCAAATTTCCTAAATTTGCTTGTAACAGATAAGCGAACTGTAGATATAAATCCAAATTAATTTCCATGAACGTGCCTATCTGTGCTCATGATAATGCGAGCACAGATGGGCATGTTTGTGGAGCAACTTGCAATGTGAACAGACTGACTGATGTTGTAGTGGCCAGGCTTAGGCTTGGCTACAGGTACTTCTGACAGTTTGGGAGACAGATGATGATCAAACTAAATGCAAATTATGTGATCAGGCATATGGTCACTGTCTGAACACTATGTGCTTAATTGTGCACTTATTGAGGAATATAGAGATAGACAATATAATAACCTATGTGACATGTCAAGATATCTTATTCATGAAATAAGATACCTGCTTGTAACAGATAATTGAAATGTAGATATAAACCCAAATGTACAATTGTTAACCCCTTTGGGGCCTAGTGCCTAGGCCTTTTGTGTATCCATATGCTCTTGCGCTACCGTCCACAGGATGGATATGGGGTGCACAATAAACTAGCCACTTCGGTGGCAAAATCTAATCTATCTAATCCAACACCCACAGAAGAAGCATGAACCTCAATTATTAATGGATGTACTCCCGTAAAATTAGTCAACAAAGCTGAACACACTAATTGTTTTTTAATCCTTTGAACAGCTTCCTCTTCCACTGTAGACCACTCAAATGTAGCCCCCTTTTTAACAAATCATACAGTGGGGCCAAAATTAAAGAAAAGTTCTTAATAAACTTACAATAATATGTCACCATCCCCATAAAGGACTGAACTTCCCTACAGACGTAGGTGAAGGTAAATTCACAAGAGCCTCCACCTTCCGAGAAGAAGGTTTAATACCTTCCCCTGAAATTTCATACCCCAGATATTCAATAGATCTGGTTTTCAACACTGACTTATTCTTATTTAGTACTACATTATGCTTCTGTAAAATACTCAACACCTGCCAGAGTCTAACATCATGCTCAGCTTCTGTGGCACCACATATTATGATATCATCTAAATAGGATGCTACCCCATCCAGTTTAACAAACAATTGGGAAATAAATTTCTGGAAAATACCAGGAGATGAGGAAATTCCAAAGGGTAATCTCTTATATTTAAAAAGGCCCCTGTGGGTATTAATTACTAACAGTTGTTGGCTCCTCTCATCTACAGGTATCTGTAAATAAGCATCCTTTAAATCAAATTTTGTAAATATTTTACCTTTACCTAATACAGACAATAATTCCTCAATCCTGGGTAAAGGATATCTTTCAAAATGAATTTGCTCATTTACATATTTAAAATCCCCACAAATTCTCATAGACTTACAGTCAGCCTTCAGTACTGGCACAATAGGTACAGACCATTCACTATGCGATATAGGCTCAATAATGCCTTTCTGCACTAGTTTTTCTAATTCTTCCTCAATCATCTCTTTGTGAAAAAATGGTACTGGCCTTGCTTTCACAAACTTAGGGACAGCATCACTTTTCACATGAATTTGTGCCACGATGCTGGAGATAGGTTTACTAGAATCTACCCTAAAATTATCTAACATTTCTTCAGCACTGTCTAGTTTGTTAATTTTGGTAGATTCATCCAATCCAGCAAGGTAAATCCCTACCTTTTTCATGAGGTCTTTCCCACACAAGTTACTATTATTGGATTTCACTACATAAAACACTTGTGACACCTCACATGAACAGCGTCGTGCTCTGTGCAAACAAAGACTGCCACGAGGCCTCACAACTGGTAGTGCACTTAGAAAACTCATGGACCAGGGTAACACTGCTGACATTGATGAGGTCTGCTCTTTATATGAACAATTTTTTCATTGTGCTGAGAAACTAAGCCAGATTCCAGGACTTCTATAATGGATCAGTCCTCGCATAAACTTAATATTTTTAGCTGGAATATTGCATCACTTAGAAAAAGACTTCCTGACCTTCATCATAAAGTAACCACCGAACCCATTGATATTGTGTGTCTACAAGAGTGCAGAGTCCCTGAAAAATCCCAGCCCCCTAAATTGCCATCATTTGTTGCATATAATCTCAAATCTACTAACTCTTGTGTTCTATATATTAAAAAATCACTTCCCCATCAACTTCTCACACATAAGAAAACAGAGGGACTGCAATACCATGGTGTTAGGATTTATATTGGGAACTCTGCTCTCAACATATTTAATTTGTATGCTCCTGCTGATAAGTTCAATTACTTGGAGCTCCCAACTTGTGCTCAGTCTGAGCCTACTCTTATAATTGGAGATTATAATGCAAGACACAAAAGCATTGGAAGCTCACAGTTTGGTAATCGTAATGGTAACCAACTGCTGTCACTGTTAAACAGTCATGATAATGTGCAAATTGTAGGTGACCTTGAACCCACACATATCTATGGAGGCATCCTTGATCTGTGTCTTGGCTTCAACATTACTTCTGCCAGCTGTGAGTCTACCATTGTATCAGATATATCATCAGACCATTTCCCAAGGCTAACCTCACTAGATATAGGTAATACTATCCTTCCTGGTGAAATATTCAAACGGAAACGTTTTAATGTTCCCCCTGATCAACATGAGGACTTTGTTGCACATGTGACTGACTGGTATAATTCCTATGTGTGTTCCTCTGTTGAGACCTTTAACAATGACCTTGTGAGCAGTATTCAGAACTACTTAGAGCCGCCTCAAAAACCTCCTGGAACTGTTAACCCAACCAACTTCCATAACAATCATACCTCCTATAATAACCATACTTATTACAATGATCTTAAACTTCGAACACTGAAACGTACTGCTCGCAGAATAGGCCTAGCCTATAGAAAACATCGTACCCCTGGAATGCTGAGGCTCTTTCAAACTGCCCTTGCTGCTGCAAGAGAGCATATGACAGAGCTGCGGCAAACTGACTGGGAAAAATTTGTCAATGGTCTCAATGCTCACACCCCACTTAGCCGAGCATGGAGGGACATAAATAGAATTAAGGGTAACAGAACCGGTCAGATTGCACACCCTCATCCCTTACATAGGGCGAATGAGCTAGTCAGTGCTTGGGCTGTTACATCAAGCTATGAAAATCTTCCCAGTACCACACAGGCGAAATTAAATGACAAATATGATGCTAGGGAGAGACTTGTTTGTTTTATGCTCAGCAAGGAAGATGACTGTAACATTCCTTTCACTGACTTTGAACTTGATGCAGCACTAACTAAAGGCAACTCCACGTCACCTGGTGAGGATGGTATTACCTACAATATACTAAGATTGCTGTGTCGAGTACCAGGCAATCCTTTACTCGAATTATACAACATGAGCTATGCAACTGGGGAGCTCCCTAAATCTTGGACCAACAGCCTCATCATTCCCATTCCTAAGCCCAATCAACAAAATTCATTTCGCCCAATATCTCTTACTAGCTGCTTATGTAAAACATTTGAGAGGATGATTCTTAATCGTCTCATGTACAGAATCAAACATTTTTGTCCCCCGGTTGCATGGTTTCATGCATGGAAGGAGTGTGCACCAATGCATAGCCACCTTTCTCACTCTGCACACTGACAGCTCATACACTACCTTCCTTGACCTTAAATCTGCTTTTGATGTTGCCAACAGACATGTAATCATTAGTGAACTTGCCAGAATGGATGTTGGAGGATGGCTTCTCCGCTGGATTAAAGGCTACCTGTCCAACAGAAAGTCTTCTGTGTTGTTCCAGGGGCATAGAAGTATAACTAAAGACTTTGAATTAGGAACCCCACAGGGAGGTGTGCTCAGTCCCACTCTATTCAATATTCTAATTAATGCCTTACTTAATGCTATGCCTAGCCAGCCCCATCATTATATGATCAGTTTTGCTGATGATATAATGATTCACACCACCGGATTCTCCAACACCCAAAACATCCTTAACCATGTACTAGCCTCGTGTCAAGACCTGGGGTTGATAATCTCTACTGATAAAACAAAGATACTCAATAGGCGTCCTCCTCGACAGAGAGGCACAGTTCGCCAGATCCAGTTGCATGATGGGTCTCTTTTAGAATATGTAAACAGATACAGGTATCTAGGCTTTGAGGTCCCACTACTTGGACCTGTTGTAACGAGACTTTGTCGTCAATACAAAGAAAGGCTGAGAGCACTTAGAGTTGTGGCAGGGTTTCACCCCAGGTATGGTGCTAATGTTAAAATTGTGAAAATGATGTATCTTGCTTATATTAGATCATTAGTTGATTATGCTGCCCCACTACTTGCTCTTGTGTCTGACTGGAAGCTTGGAGGGTTGGAAAAACTGCAGAACGAAGCAATGAGGATCATTTTAGGATGCCCTCGTACTGCCAAAATTTTAAATATGCAGAAAGAACTTGATATTCCAAGCATCAGAGATCGTGTTACTGAAAGAAATATCCTAATTGGGGTTAATATGCTCAGGCAAGCCCATTCAAACCCCTGCACAGAAGCCCTCCAAACTTTCCTCAGCACTGGTGAACATCCCTCCAGATGGATCGAAAAAACTGGAACCGACCTCCGCATGAATCAGATACATGATCTGTGGCAAGTAAGGCAACAGCGGCACTTCTCCGCTCCATGGAATATTACCCCATTCCAAACTACCATCCCTCCATTTCCCCCCAAACTACTTCTTAAATCACAACCAAAGCTTCGCCTTGAAGCCAAACATGATGCCTTAAGCTGTATTGATAATTTAGCCAAACAGCACACTCTCTCACAAATTATTTACGTTGATGGTTCAGTTCACCAATCCACTGGTGCAGCTGGTAGTGCTGCTGTTGTCATACAGAGTGATGGCTATTTTAAAGAAATTGGAGCACGCATCAATAACTGGGCCTCTACCCTTCAGACAGAACTGTTTGCCATACTCCTTGCACTCAAATGCGTCCATGTATCTAAGGTTGACTCTCTAATTGTAACTGATTCTCTGTCATCCATAAATGCTCTCAACTCATCAAGTATAACTTGTAGCATGCTTGTGTCAGAAGCCAGACACAGGTATGGTAGGATTGTGGATAGTAGAGTCAGAGTGCACATGCTGTGGATTCCATCTCACATTGGTCTTCAGATGCATGATAGAACTGATAAATTGGCTAAGTTTTATGCTTTCAAAGAGGAGGTAGATTACAATCTTGGCTTGTCAGTTAGCAGTTTGAGAACAATAATACGAAAAGAACTAGAACTGAATTTTATTGACTTAAGACTCAGGGAGATTGACACCAGTCAGTCCATCTATCATCATTCTATCATGCAGGAGGAGCCACATGTCTATGGTGCATCCAACAAAATAAGCAGACTCTTGGATGTCACCACCGCCCGCCTCCGGCTGGGTTACAAGTATCTTTGGCAGGTTAAATCACAACCACCAGATGTAGACCAAACAAAATGTAAACTTTGTCAGTTGGATTATTGTCACACCCTGCGTCATTATGTACTGGAGTGCGACAAAATTAATGAATTCAGAGACAACTCACTCAGAAATGTTCAAGATACGTCAAAGTATTTTATCCACAGTGGTATTTTACAGACCATTCTGGAAAAATACCCTGACTTTGCTCCCTGTAAATAAAGCATTGCTACGTGTGTATGTGTGTGTGTGTGTGTGTGTGTGTGTGTGTGTGTGTGTGTGTGTGTGTGTGTGTGTGTCGCGCGTGTTGATTGCCTTTTTGTCCTGTGCACATGTCGATTGAAGGCTGGGCCTGTTGTGTGTGCGTGTGTGTGTATGTATATATGTGTGTGTATGTGTGTGTGTGTATGTGTATATGTAAGTGTGTATGTGTGACCCAACAATAAAATTTGCACCAAGAACTCATTACAGTTGTGACTGGGTGTAGACTAGTGAAGTGTTCATTGCGTTATAATTTGTTCATGATTGTAACCATGCATAAACGTAAGTAAGTAAATTTACTTACATGTTTCATTACCTTTGTAACTTGTGAGTTCATTACCTTTGTAGCTTGTTAGTTCATTACCTTTGTAACTTGCTCAGCTATCATAACTTTGGGGTCCAGTCCCTGGACCCATTATGTACCTCTGTAATTTTTTGACTACCGCCCACAGGATGGGTATGGGGTGCATAATAAAGATATCAAACTAAAAAACTTCCTCATCTGCCGAACTATCACCGCCATCCAGCACCTTAATTGACTTTGTTCTAGGATATCTCGGTGACTGCTGTGTCCTTGCTGTCCTGTTTTTTTCAATACTCGATTTTGATACAGCCTTAGGAGACACTTTTGAAAATTTCTCACTACACACTCTTCTCAAGTGGCCTTTCTTATGACACTTATTACAGAAAAAGACTTTAAACCTACAAGTACTACTACTGTGCTGGAACCCACAATGTTTACATTTCACAGCATTAATCACTTGTACCGCAGGAGCAGAGTTCTGATCTGTAACAAATGCCTGTTCCATGTTCAAAAGTTTGTCAAATAGTTTTGCAGACTGCACACTTTGCAAATCCAAATTTTCTGCAACTAGGTGAGGAAAATATACTTCATCCACCACCGCCATAAACAACTGGTCCCTCACTCTGGGGTCAAATTGTCCCCCAAAGGTACAGTTCACAGCCAACGCTTTTAAATCTGTATATAATTCATGCAAGGACTCACCCTGTCGTTTCTTCCTCTGCTGAAAAGCCAACAAACTGCGGTGGTAGGCTGGTTTCACTGCATAATAACTTTTCAGTGCCACGACCAAGTCGTCGTAACGCTTCGTGTGTGGTAAATCTGGTGCACACACATTACCTAAAACACTGTAAGTTTCTGATCCCAGGGACACTAGCAAGAAATTCCTCTTGTTATCTTGCTCTTTAATTCCTAAGTGAGCGAAATTGGCTTCCAACAAGCTTAGCCAGAGCTCCAAAGAAATCTTACGTGGGTCGAAAGGTTCCAACCTTCCTTGTGATGCCATGCTGCCACTTGTTGCTGCTGTATCACCGTTCTGCTGCAATGTCCTCGGCTGGCAATATCCCTACTACTTCAGGCCACATTGGCCCACTATCCTTGGCTCTGATGATCCCATCCTCGTCGCCACTGTAGTGGTTGTAGGTTATTGAAAAGCTGAGTAACAATAACCATGTACTCTCCAAGGCCGCTCCATAACAACAACAACAATAACAAAACAATTATAAATGACTGAACCAAACAAACAGTATTCAATCCTCCTACTGCTCCCAACCCCTTACACCAGCAGAAATGATGTTTCATAGGACTTTCAAAGTCCCTGTATCGGCTGTCAAATGTCATGTTAAAGAGGACAATTCATTGTCTAACATGCCTGCTGGTGACTTTCAAGGAGTGGTGAAGCATTTTAAGGTTGATGATGCTGTGTATGCAAGGAATTTTGGGAAAGGTGACCCTTGGGTAGAAGGAAAAATTGTGGAGGTATTAGGGGTTAGGAATTACAAAGTGTTAATTAGAGGGTTTGGTAACATGATATGGAAAAGGCATATAGATCAGCTCATGCCAAGGTTTAGGAGTGGAGAGCAACCACTGATTCCAACAGTACCAGAAGCAGTAAGGAGTGGTTTAGAGGAACTGGCCACAACAGATAATAATGGTAATAAACTTAAAGAGCAGGTTAGCATACAGGAAGAACCTCCTGGGAGGTTTGCTAAGGGAACCAGCCGGGTGAGAGAAGAGGAGGCACCTCAGGACAGCGCAAACCCTCCAATTCTCCGGCGTTCCAGCAGAGTTGTCAAACCTCCAGATAGGTTGGATTTATAAGTTGGATGATATAATGTAATTTAGGAAAGGAGGAATGTAAGGGGTTGGGAGCAGTAGGAGGATTGAATACTGTTTGTTTGGTTCAGTCATTTATAATTGTCTTGTTATTGTTGTTTTTGTTATGGAGCAGCCTTGGAGAGTACATTGTTATTGTTACTCAGCTTTTCAATAACCTACAACCACTACACTGATGCACACATGAACAAAGACCATTTGCTGCTCACAGGAGATTTCAATATAAATCTCCTACATGACCAGGACCCACAAGTAACAGAATTCACAGAATTCTGAGGCAGCTACTGTGAAAAGCTCTGTTCCACAAGGCACAGTACTTGCTCCCATCCTATTCCTCATCCTCATATCAGACATTGACAGGGATATAAGCCACAGTGCTGTGTCTTCCTTTGCAGATGACACCCGAATCTGTATGACAGTGTCCACCGTTGAAGACACTGCAAGACTCCAAGCAGACATAAACCAAATCTATAAATGGGCTGCAGAAAACAATATGAAGTTCAATGATGAGAAATTTCAATTACTCAGATACGGAAAACGTGAAGAAATTAAAATCTCATCGGAGTACAAAACTAATTCCAACCACACAATAGAGCGAAAAACTAATGTCAAAGACCTGGGAGTGATCATGTCAGAGGATCTCACCTTCAAGGACCATAACAATGTAGCAATTGCATCTGCTCGAAAAATGACAGGATGGATAATGAGAACCTTCAAAACCAGGGATGCCAAGCCCATGTTGACACATTACAGATCGCTTGTTCTATCTAGGCTGGAATATTGCTGCACACTAACTGCACCTTTCAAGGCGGGTGAAATTGCTGACCTTGAAAATGTGCAGAGAACCTTCACCGCACGCATAAGTGCGATAAACCACCTCAACTACTGGGAACGCTTGAAGTTCCTAAACCTGTACTCTCTAGAACGCAGGCGGAGAGATACATTTTATATACACATGGAAAATTCTCGAGGGCTTAGTACCAAACTTGCACACAAAAATCACTCCGTACGAAAGCAAAAGACTCGGCAGGCGATGTAACATCCCCCCAATGAAGAGCACGGGTGCCACTAGCACGTTGAGGGACAACACAATAAGTGTGAGGGGCCCAAGATTGTTCAACTGCCTCCCAGTGTACATCAGGGGGATTACCAACAAGCCCCTGGCTGTCTTCAAGCAGGCACTGGACAGGCACCTCAAGTCGGTACCTGATCAGCTGGGCTGTGGTTCGTACGTTGGACTGCGTGCCGCCAGCAGTAACAGCCTGGTTGATCAGGCTCTGGTCCAACAGGAGGCCTGGTCACAGACTGGGCCGCGGGGGCGTTGACCCCTGGAATTCTCTCCAGGTAGACTCCAGGAACTGCTTGTTACTACCAACAATATCAAAACCTACAAGAATCTCCGAGACTAGTATCTCATTACTAGACCACATCTGGACTAATACTATATCCCCTCTAAAATCAGGCATAATCACAGACAACACCACAGACCACTATCTGACCTTTCTCATAACTAACCTTGGTAAATTGCCCCTAGATATTACAAAAGTTACCTTCAGACTACATAATGAGTCAGCTGCAAATAACTTTATAACAGCTTTTGATTAACATTGACTGGCATAATGAGTTAGAAACATATACAGATACTAATGAATGCATCAAGAATTTCCAACAAACCCACCACCTCTATAACAAACATTGCCTTAAAAAAAATAAACAGATCCCGCTAAGAGATTCTAACAATCCCTGGTTAACACCCAGCATCCTTAAATCCATTAACAAAAGGCACCAATATGAAAACAATACAGAAGGGGTCTAATAACCAGAGAACAATCCAAACGCTACTCATCAATCCTTACCAGCCTTTATAAGAAGATAAAAAAAAATTTTATTATAGAAAAGACCCAGAACATAAAAGGTGATATGAAAAAGACCTGGAAGACCCTATCTGCAATTCTAGGGAAAAATAAGATAGCGAAAAACAAAAACCATCAAATT
>WNWK01045445.1:0-14721 GCA_009830355.1 Cherax destructor
GAATTTTTCCCCCCTTTAAAAAAATTTGATCGTAAAATGCCCCAAAATGGATGAATAATAGGTCAAAATTTTTTTAGGGCAGAAAAAGGTTTATGGGCCCGAAAAAAAAGGGTGAAGTCATTTATAAATCGGGTACTACTGTTTTTAAAAGAGGAGAAAAAGGGGGAAAGAAAAGTTAAAGGGGACTATAAAATTTTGGTTGGGAATTAAAAAAAAACCCCCCAAAAAATTTTTTTCCGGTTTATAGAAAAAATTTGGGGATAAGATACCCCCCTTAAAAAAATTTGGGGTTTCTTACTAAAAAGGGGAAAAAATGATATGTGTCATTTTTAATAAATTTTTTTCCTTGGTTTTCAAAAGGAAAACAATTCCCCAGAAATTTTTTTTTATTGGGGGCCCCAAGCGATAAATTATGAAATAAAGTCACAGAAAAAGGTTTTTATGAAACAAGCCCCATTGAAAAAAATAAATCGGGCCCTGATGAGTTTTTAAGGTTTTTTTGGAATGAAAAAGGGGAATCGGGAACCATTAATAAATTTTTAACTTATCTTTCAAAGGTGTAGTCGAATGTGGAAGATCAATTTAAATTTTCCCTTTTTAAAAGGGGTCACTCCTCAAATTACCCCCAATTTTTTTTGACCCCAAGGGGGGGCCCAAAACTGAGTAAAAAAAGTTGATTTTGGAAATTGCCCTAGATTTTAAAAAAAGTTCCTTCAGACTATAATGAGTCGCTGAAAAAACTTTAAAACAGTTTATGTTTAAAATTGATTTATAAATATTAAAAACAATGTTTTTAATGAATGCATCAAAAATTTTCCCCAAAAAAACCCACCCCCTCTAAAAAACCCCCCCAAAAAAAACTAAACAGATGCTAAAAATTTAACAACCCCTCAACCCCCAGCATCCTTAAACCTTTAAAAAAACAAATAAAAAAAAATACAGAAGGGGCCCCAAAAACCCCAGAAAAACCCCAAACCTCTCATAAACCCTTTTCCAGCCTAAAAAGGGGAAAAAAAAAAAATTTTTTATAGAAAGGACTAAAAAAAAAAGGGGAAAAAAAAAAAAGACCTGGAAGACACTATCTGAAATTTAAAAAAAAAAGAAGCAAAAACAACCCAAATCAAATTATCAAGGCAGAAAACCCCCTACCCCACCTACTGAGACAAAACAGATTTAAATATTTTCTTCTTCACCATGGGAAAAAAAATCTATAAAATCCCAAGCTCAAACACCGCCCAACAGACTCCCCCAAAAACACCTTAAACCCCTATTCCTGCTCCACCAACCCAATTGAAGTCTCTCATAATCAACAACCCCTTTTAAAAAAAAGGAGACATAAACAGTCCCAACTTTTTTTAAAAAAAAAGCTTCACAGGGAATGTCACCAATCAAAAACACTATTCAATAAATCCCTTGAAGCCTTTTCCTTTTAACAATTCTAAAAAAAAGGGGGGGCCCCCGACCCAAAAAGGAGGTGATAAAAAGAACCCGAATAATTATAGACCAAAATTTCAAAATTTTTTGTTTTTAAAATCTTGAAAATTAATTAAAGACAAATCATTTTTACCTGTCTCCCAAAAGTATCAACCCCTTAATTTTGGTTTAGGGCAAACAAGAACAAACCTGCTTTTAAAATGTTGGGGTTAAAATTTAGCACTTGAGAAAAAAAAGTCCCACTTGGGGAAATTTTATTGATCTCCCAAAACTTTTTATACAATACCATGATTTACTGTCCAAAATTTTAAAACATTAAAGGGGGGACCCCCCAACCTACCTAAAATCATACCTCACCAAAGAAGCCAAATTTTGTAAAAAATGGGGCAAACCCCTTTTTAAAAACAACCAATTTTTCAGTGGGGGCCCCCAAAGGGAAAGGGCCCGGGGCCCCTTATTCCTCATTTTAAAAATACTTCCCCCTGCATCCAATAAAAAACCCCTTTTATTTGCAATTTTTCCCCAAAAATGTCTTCTCCCCAAAAACCCGTTATCCCAACACTGTTTGCCAATTTAAAAAAATATCAACATGGTACTTTTCAAGTTTTCTCCCCAAACTTTTAAAAAAACCATTTAAAGTTTTTGGGCCCAAAACCAAAAAGTTCCCCTTTTAAAAAAACACCAATGGTACACCCATCACAAGACTTCCCGAGGGGGAAAAATTTCCCCCGGGAAACCACCTTGACAGTAGCCAAAAATTCCCCAAAAACATATAAAAAAATTTCCAAAAAAAATTAAGACAGTAAAATTATCAAAATATTTATGTCCTTTAATCACCTCCTTTCAATTTTCCCTTTCACCCCTATTCACCTTGGGGAAATTTGGGATGGGGATCAACAACGGAAACCCTTGACCACTATAACCCAAAAAAAAAGGAAAATGATAAAAAAATTCCCCCTAGACAGCATACTCCCCCAATATTCAAAAATCTCAAACTACTCACCAAAGAAATTCATACTTACTCTTGTGCCCCCAAAATAAAACTTTTTTAAATCTAATATTCCCTCCAAAATTTCCCCCCAACTTTAATAGGGCCCCCAAAACCCCAAAACCCAAGATCATTTTTATATACCCCTTTAATAACCAGAAAAATTTATATAAAGGGGGCCCCGAATCTGGGAAATTTTTTTTTCCCTAAAAATTAGGATAATCTTTTAAAACAATTTTAAAACTAACTCAAAAAACCCCCCACTCACCCCCAAAAACCCAAAAAAAACATGCTATAAACTACTTTTAAAAATGCTCATTGTTACTTTCCCATACGATAATCTCAATTTTTAATAATATGTTACTATTATGTTACCCCTACTCATATTATAAGTTAATGTCAAAATGCTCAATGTTATTTTCCTTAAGATAATCTCAATTCCATATTATCATTCAAGAATCTCAACACCTGTAACAATCTAAGATCTAATATCATTATATAATAATTTAAACAGTAAAATTTCATCATATTGTAATTTTGAAAATAATTTTTAACTAGAATAAACTCAATAAATTTCTCTAATATTAAGTACATAGTTTTTAAGGACTAGAATAAGCTGCCCCTAATGCCATGGCATGTCAGTGGCTCTCCTTGCACTCAATTTACATTGTAACTTCCGATACCCATGTAACCTGCAATGAAATAAAATTTGTTTGTTTGTTTGTTTGTTTGATATTATAAGAAACCATCTAGATAACCATAATTTGATTAATGATACTCAGCATGGATTTACGAGGGGCCGTTCCTACCTATCTAATTTATTAACCTTCTTCAGTAAAGCTTTTGAGGCAGTTGATCACGATAAAGAATTCGATATTGTTTATTTAGAATTTAGTAAGGTTTTTGATAGAGTACCGCACCAGAGACTGTTAAAGAAAGTGGCAGCTCATGGCATTGGGGGAAAAGTGCTGTCATGGATCGAGTCATGGCTCACCAATAGGAAGCAGAGAGTGTGCATAAATGGGGTTAAATCCGAATGGGGATCTGTAACAAGTGGCGTTCCACAGGGATCAGTCTTAGGCCTGTTGTTGTTTATAATATGTATCAATGACCTTGATGAGGGAATTACTAGTGATATGAGCAAATTCGCCGATGACACGAAGATAGGTAGGATAATTGATTCAAACATAGATGTCAGGGAACTTCAGGAGGATTTAGACAAACTCAATTTCTGGTCAGAAAAGTGGCAGATGCAGTTCATTGTAGATAAATGCAAGGTTCTGAAGCTCAGGAGTGTTCATAACCCAAGCACTTATAAGTTAACCCTTTCAGGGTCCAAGGCCATTTTGGAAGGGGTGTGCCAGTGTCCAAGAATTTAAAAAAAAAAAAATTATTTTTCTTGTGAAATGGTAGAGAATCTTTTCTGAAGGTAATAAAACAAAAGTACGAAATTTGATTGAAAATTGATGAAATTATGTCTCGCAAATTTTGATGCGTCAGCGATATTTACGCATCGGTGATTTTGCCAAATTTGACTCCCATTTTAGGCCAATTACATTATTCCAGTTGACCAAATTCTTTGCTATTTCACTAGTATTACTTCTATTCTATCGATTGAGCACAAGAAATCGCCCAGTCATCTGTTTCAACTACAAAATAAAGTGATTGGAAATTGGTAATTTAGCCAATTTAACTCAAAGTTCAAAATATTCCAATTCCAAATAGGGTGCAGAATAAACAATGCAGGCATTCCTGGCAATAAACTAACATTTCCTCTGTTCATTAGTTATGTTTTCAGTCTTTACAAATGAATTCCATTTTGATTTTTATTCACATAATGAATTTTATTCAAACCAAAAAATGGAAGATTTACTGTTATGCAATATTGTAATAATTGTACAAATAATATCACCACATTTGTGAACGTATATTAGACCCACCAGCTGGCGCGTATTAGATGTGTGAGGTCATTTGTTTACTCTTGAACTTTGGCAAAAATTTAACATTTCTGCTACTTTGAGCTAAGTTTCAAGCCATTTCCAATACTAAAACCAATCAAATTCATCTCTATATCTGTAATATATCTTCCATTATATCAAATGAGATCAAGAAATCACAAATACAACTATAAAAAGTACACGAAAAACACTGCAAAGTTGCTGTTTTAATCGAAAATTACGGTTTCAGTTTTTTTCTCTAATTATGCACTGTGTGCTGCAGGATTTGTTTTATGTGGTGCACACTTACTACATAGATGTATTCTCTCATATCCAGGCGGAAATTTACCGCTCAAAGCTTATCTGAGTGAGCTGTGCTCATGACGTAAAACTACGGTTTGCACCCTGAACTCAAAGCCGTAGAACTACGGCACGGACCCTGAAAGGGTTAAATAACGTAGAACTTAGCCATACAGATTGTGAAAAAGGGCTTGGGGGTTATGGTAAGCAGCAACCTTAAACCAAGACAGCAATGCCTAAGCGTGCTTAATAAGGCAAACAGATTATTTGGATTTATATCAAAGTGTAAGGAACAGAAGTCCAGAGGTTATATTACAGCTTTATTCATCATTAGTAAGGCCTCACCTAGATTACGCAGCTCAGTTCTGGTCTCCATATTACAGAATGGATATAAATTTGTTAGAAAACATTCAGCGTAGAATGACTAAATTAATGCATAGCATTATAAATCTTCCGTATGAAGAAAGATTGAAGACCCTTAAATTACATTCACTTGTAAGACGAAGAATGAGGGGAGACATGATTGAGGTATACAAGTGGAAAATGGGTATTAACAAAGGGGATATAAATAAGGTCTTGAGGATATCTCTCCAAGAGAACCTGCAATAATTGATTCAAATTAGATAAGTTTAGATTTAGAAAGGATATTGGAAAGTATTGGTTTGGAAATAGGGTAGTTGATGAGTGGAACAGTCTGCCTAGTAGGGTTATTGAAGTTAGGACCTTGGGTAGTTCCAAATTTAGGTTGGATAAATTCATGAGTGAGAGGGGTTGGATTTGAGTGGGACTTGCACATGAGTAAATTTAATTATCAAAGCTTATTTCGTGGTAACATTGAAAATTGGGTTGAACAAATATTCTGTTAGTGGGATGGATTGTGAAGGACCTGCCTAGTATGGGCCCACAGGCCTGCTGCAGTGTTCCTCCTTTCTTATGTTCTTATGTACCTATTTTAAACTGATGGGTGAACAGGGACAGGGACAACAGGTGTCTTATGGACACACGTCCCTAATGTTTTCCAGCCGTACCGGAGGAGATTCGAACCCTGAACCTCAGTGTGTGAGCTGAGTGCACTAGCGATCGAGCTTATACATTTATGAGTTTGTGATAATGGCTTAATAGTTAAGGGATAATAAAATATTTGGGGAATTACTTTGAATTTTGTTGGGGTTTGGCATGGTGTGGGTATGTTTGGTGTTGAGAGAGATGAGATGAATTTTGAGTATGGTCCTAAACTGATTTGTGGGCAGGAACCTCTTGCTGTTTCAGGCAAAGAGTTTCAGATCTTCGAGCCCTTTATGTTTATTGCGTTTTGCAAAGTGTGAAATGGACACGAGGATGTCAAAAGTGTTTTTGCCTCGTGTTATGCCTGTGTGTTCTGTTGAAGCTGTCTAGGAGAAGTTTGAGCAGAGGGTTGATATAATATAATACAGTGGAACCTCGGTTTTTGTCCGGTCCGGTTATTGTACAATTCAGTTTTCGACCACATTTTCAGCGAAATTTTCCCGTTTTTGTACATCCGCTCACAAATCGTCCTTACCAGATGTTTCCGCCTGCCCTCAGGACGCGGCCGCTCATACGTTCGTGACTCAGTCTGCCTTTGTTAGTTGTTCAATGAGCATTACTCCACGCTTTCATCCGAAACATTTCGTAATAATCCATTGTTTTTTGCTTGCGACTGCTAAATAAGCTACCATGGGGCCAAAGAAAGTTGCGAGTGCCAGCCCTTTGGTAAAGAAGGTGATAAACACGATAGAATTCAACTCATAGAAAAATTCAACTCATAGAAAATTCAACTCGTAGAAAAATATGAAAGTGCGGTACGTGTGGCAGCTCGCCAGGATGTATGGGAAGTCCAAATCAACCATCAGTTCCATCCTGGTGAAGAAAAAGAAATCAAGGAAGCTGATGTTGCAAAAGGGGTAAATGTGCTAACGAAACAGAGATCGCCAAACAATCGAAGATGTTGAGAAGTTCTTGGTGTGGATCAACCAAAAACAATTAGCGGGAGATAGTGTTGTGGAGGGGATAATTTGCGAAAGGCAAGGCAGTTGCATGCGGATCTCATAAAGAAAATGCCTGGAACGAGTGCTGCTGTTAGTGATTGAAGGCCAGTGAAGTTCTTGCCCCTAATACCACTCCTTTCATCCAGCCCATGGACCAGCAGGTCATTTCAAACTTCAGAAAACTACACCAAAGCAATGTTTCAAAGGTGCTTTGAAGTGACCTCGGACACTGAATTGACCTAAGAGAGTTCTGGAGGAATCACTTTAATATCTTCAATTGCATAAGGCTTGGCAGGGAGTGACTTCCAGAACGATTAACTCTTCTGGAGAAAATTGTGGCCAGAATGTGTCCTCCAAAGGATTTTGAAGGGTTTGAGGCTGACCCTGTGACCTTACACCTGTTGTGGAATCTATTGTGTCTTTGGGGAAGTCCATGGGCTTGGAGGTGAGTGGCCAGGATGTGGAAGAGTTGGTGGATGACCACAGGGAAGAGGTAATCACTGAAGAGCTGCAAGACTTTCATCTGGAACAGCAACAGACCTTAGCTGAGAAATTGCTTCAGAGGAGGAGGAAGAGAGAGGGAGAATGTGCCTTCCTCAGCAATTAAGGACATTTGTGCAAAGTGGAGTGAGGTGCAAAGTTTTGTGGAGAAACATCACCCTAACAAAGCTGTTGCAAGCCGTGTCAGCAACATGTTCAATGACAATGCCGTGTCCCATTTTAGGCAAATCTTAAAGAGACGCCAGAAACAGGCCTCTCTGGACAGATTTTTTGCGCAACAGGGTCCAGTGACTCAAGCTGGTCCTAGTGCCAGTAAAGACAAAAGGAAGTAACCCCGGATAGGGCTTTGATACCTGAAGTCCTTATGTGGGGATTCCCCTTCCAAACAATAACCTCTCCTCCCTCTTCCCTCCCGCCGTCTTCCCCTCGCCAACAAGAGTCTTCAATAAAGGTAAAAGTGATGTTAAATGTTCATTTATCCATTTCATTAGTGCTTTTAGGCCCGTATCTAACAATGGTAGTTAGGTAATTACCCCACCGGCCGGCAGTCAAGGGTTACGTCATCAGACCTGATGTTTGACTGCCTGGCAGGCTTGACTGACAGTGTCATGAGACTCCCCTAGTCAACACTGGAGAGTCCACCAGCTCACTGATCACTACTGGAGTTCGCAGGCAGACCTGCTTGAGAGTTGTAGACTTTCGCAGTGTGGTGCTGGTGACAGGTCTAGAGTTCTTGAGACTCCCATATACAACACTGGAGAGTTCACCCCCCGCTCCCCGATACACCTAGGGGGGTGTAGAGGGTCTCCCATATCACCCGCTGGAGAGTGTCGGAGACTCTCCCTATACAACACTGGAGAGTTCACTAGCTCCTGATACACCTGGGAGTGTTCAACAGACAGACCTGGAGATTGACTCTTCGTGCTGGTGACGGCCCCTTTGACTATCTTTGGCTTATTCACCGTCCGACTGTGTTCCTGAGACTATGTACCTGAAAATGGACTTTTGTACCTGAACTTATGTACCCCGAAAGTGTGTGACACTGGTAACAGGTGGTGTCTTGTGTGACACTGGTAACAGGTGGTGTCTTGTGTGACATGGGGGCAGGTGGTGTCTTGTGTGACACTGGTAACAGGTGGTGTCTTGTGTGACACTGGTAACAGGTGGTGTCTTGTTGGCACTGGTAACAGGTGGTTCTTTTGTGACACCCGGTAACAGGTGGTGTCTTGTGTGACACTGGTAACAGGTGGTGTCTTGTGTGACACTGGTAACAGGTGGTTTCTTGGTGTGACACTGTGGTGTCAGGTATTTAGTAGTGTAGTCAGGGTTTTGTTGGCACGACACAGGTTGAGTGTGTTTTGTGTGTGTTCTTTGCGGTGAAAAGGTTTTATTAGAGATGGGTTCATGATGCAAGGAAGGTGTCTTCGGGGACAGAGAGAAAAGGGGGTCTTGACACAGAAGAGAAACGTGTCGGGTGACACCGGGGGGGGTCATGTGCACAGAGGGGGGTGTCAGGGGACCCGTGGAAAAGGGGTGCCATAAAACAAGAAGTATCATGACAAGGTGTGGTAGTGTCCCGCGTGACACTAGAAGATGGGGGGGACTTGACACTACACCGAATTCGATTTTTCTTGTGACTTTTATCTTGTACTGTGGTTTTTTTGTAAAAAAGGTTTTTTCACAGATTATTGGGTTATGTTTTATTCAGATTATATGCTTTTATATTTTAAAATATATTTAATATAATAAAAAACTGAAAACAGATTTTATAAATATCCCAAACAGTCGTTTATTACAAATGCATCTTTATTTGTAATATGGTCCCTTTTGGGATCATATTGTTGTCCGGGGGAAAAGACTGTTTGGGGTAATTTATTACATAGTACCTGAATCTTTGTGTGTGGCTTTTGTGGTGGGGTTTACGGCCCCGTATCTTGTTTTGAAATTATCCCGGCCCGGGAGAAGGGGTTCGCATCAGACCTGATGTTTGACTGCCTGGCAGGCTTGACTGACAGTGTCAGGGGGCTCCCCCCAGTCAACACTGGAGAGTCCACCAGCTCACTGATCTACTGGAGTTGCCAGGCAGACCTGTTGGGGGTTTTAGACTTTCGCAGTGTGGGGCTGGTGACAGGTCTAGGTGCTAACGAGACTCCCAAAACAACACTGGAAGTTCACCGCTCCCTGATACACCGGGTCCCCGGGGTCCCCCATATACACCCGCTGGAGAGTGTCAGACTCTCCCCTTTAAAAAGGAGGGGTTCACTAGCTCCCCCCTACACCTGGGGGGGTTCAACAGACAGACCTGGAGATTGACTCTTCCCTGCTGGTGGCGGCCTTAGACTATCTACTGGCTTATTCACGTACCGACTGTGTTCCTGAGACTATGTTTTCCCGAAAATGGACTGGGGTTTTTTCCCGAACTTTGTCCTGAAAGTGTGTGACACTGGTAACAGGTGGTGTCTTGTGTGACACTGGTAACAGGTGGTGTCTTGTGTGACACTGGTAACAGGGGGTGTCTTGTGTGACACTGGTAACAGGTGGTGTCTTTTTACACTGGAAAAAGGGGGTGTCTTGTGTGACACTGGTAACAGGTGGTGTCTTGTGGTAACAGGTGGTGTTTTTGACACTGGGAACAGGTGGTTTCTTTTGAACTGTGGTGTCAGGTATTTAGTAGTGTAGTCAGAGTTTTGGGTGGAGAAAAAGGTTAGTCGTGTATTTGATTGGGGCATGCGGTGAAAAAAGGGTTTTTTAGAGATGGGTTCATGATGCAAGGAAGGTGTCTTACGGGGACAGAGAAAAAGGGTCGTGTGACACAGAAGAAAGGCGTGTCCCGGGGGACACGGGGGGTTTATTGACACAGAGAACGGGTGTCAGGGGGCCCCCCCAGAAGGGGTGCCATAAGACAAAAAAAGTATCATGACAAAGGTGTGGTATGTCCTCGTGACACTAGAAGATGGGGGACTTGACACTACACCCCCTACTCGTTTACTTTGGGGGTTTTTTCTTGTACTGTGGTTTTTTTGTAAATAGGTTTTTAAAAATTATTAGATATGTTTTTTTTTAGATTATATGCTTTTATATTAATAAAAAATTTTAATATAATAAAAAACTGAAAAAAAGTTTTCTTAGTATCCCAAAAGTCGTTTTAAATTTCAAATGCCCTTTTTTTGTAATATGCTTTATATTTATTTCTCATTTTTTCTGTATGTAAAACTATAGTTATTCTCTATAAAATTTATTTTTGTTTATTTTTGGGGATCTGGAATGATTAATTGGGTTTACACATTATTTCTTACGGAAATGTTACCATTTTCATACAAATTGGTTTTCCCGACCTTCGGAACGGATTAAAAAAAGGGCCTTTTGGATAGTGACTGTTAATTAAAAAAAAAAAGTTAGTTCAATATATGTAAACTTAATGAATAACACTAGCACCTGATTAGCACCTTGATTAGTACCCTTTAGCCCCTAATATACACCCGAAATTTCTTTAATATACATGACAAACAAATGGGAAATAAGAAATATACAGTGGACCCCGCCTAAAGAGCACCTCGGAAATCTTAATTTTTAAGTATAATATTGTAAGTGCTTGTGGAAGTGTATTTTGGGGGCTGAAATTATAACCTACGTGACATTATTTCTTAAGGAAATAAATTGTTTAGTAATGGCATTTAGCAGGCTTCTGGGAAAGAATTTTTCTCGATAGGGGGGGGTCCACTGTACGTATATACAAAAACTAGTGCTATTTTGGAACAAGGAAATTTGAAGTGGCTTAATTTGAAAACAAAAAAAAACTAATTAATATGGTTAATTAACAATGAAAGGGGGTAAAGCAGCGGGAATTGATGGAATAAAGGACAGAAATGTTAAAAGCGGGGGGATATAGTGCTGGAGTGGTTGGTATTTTTGTTTAATAAATGTATGAAAGAGGGGAAGGTACCTGGGGATTGGCAGGAAATGTATATTTCCTTTTATAAAAAGGGGAAGGGGGGAAAAAAGAGAGTGTAAAAATTATAGGGGTTTAAAGTTTACTGGGGTATACCAGGTAAAGTGTATGGCAGGGTTATTATTGAAAGAATTAGAGGTAAGACAGAGAGTAGGTTTCAATGAGCAAGGAGGCTTTAGAGTGGGTAGGGGATGTGTAGATCAAGTGTTTACAGTGAAGCAAAATATGTGAACAGTATTTAGATAAAAGGGAAGGTTTTTTTGCATTTATGGATTTAGAAAAAGGGATATGATAGAGTGGATAGGGGGAATGTGGCAAATGTTGCAAGTTAAAAGGAATAGGTAGTAAAATTACTGAAGGCTGTATAGAGTTTTTTGGGGGATAGGAGGCCGGGGGGTGTGTAGGAGAGGGAGATTACTTCCCGGAAAAGAAAGGTTTAGACGGGGATGTGTAATGTCACCATGGTTGTTTAATATATTTATAGATGGGGTTGAAAAAAGAAGTAAATGCTAGGGTGTTGGGGAGAGGGGTGGGTTTAAAAGGGAATTAAATGCAAAATGGGAGTTGACAAAAGTTTTTTGCTGATGATACTTTGCTTATGGGAGATTCTAAAGAAAAGTTGCAAAGGTTAGTGGACAGTTTGGGAGAGTGTGTAAAGGTAAAAAAGGTTCCCTTTTCCCCGGGCACTCCCGGGAAAATGATAATTTTGAAATGTATTTCATATGAGTGGATAGAGTAACCCCAATGTAAGGATAATGAGCCCATATAATTGAAATTCAAAAAATTTTTCCACCTTCCCAATATTCAAGGCCCGGGTTCTAAAGGTTTGACCTTTAAAAGGGTGTCAAATTTTTGAATGTTGCAAATTTGCAATTGTTAAAAAAACACCAAAAAAGTATTTTTCTATTTTATTATACTAATAGACAATATAAAAAACCCACAAAGGGAACTTTTTTCCCAAACTTTTTTGTAGGTAAAAAAAATATAAAAGTGAACCAAAGAGCAACATGGACACATTGAAAAGGGATAAAACTTTCAAGTCCCATATTCCTAAAGAAAAAACAATCATTTTTGACCCATTTAATCGTAAAGGCTATGAAGCAATTTTTTTCCTTTTTGCATAGATTTACCTTGCAAAAGGCACACAAAAATGAGGATGTGACATGTTTTTTTCGTTTTGCTGCAATAATTGCAAAATATTCTGCCTTGCACTGGCCAGGACCTACATTTTATCAAACCTATCATTTTTGGGCAAACCCCACACTGTCATCAGGCCTTTCTGCACGTTTACTGCACTGGAGACCAGGTCATCTGGTTCTGGGTCTGATCACTTTCCACCAAAATGCAAAAGATATTTGAACTTCTGGGGGATGGGTTCACAATAGAACAATTTCTCATTGATTTGGAATGACAATAAGAATGTTCTGTACACACCCAGACCACTACAGAATTCAAAATGCACTAGAAATTTTTATATAAATATTTATTTACTGAAATTTGAAATGTGGCCCTGAAGGGGGGGACCCCATCCCCTTTTTTTGCACTTTTTTTTAATTGCATGGTACACTCATATTATGCATATCTAACTCCTGATATATTCCAAATATGCCAAAATATTCATTTAAACACTGGACACAACAATAAGTCTTACTGACATTGTAGAGAGTATAATCACAGTGTATATGAGTGGAAGAAGAGAAAAAACCCGGGCTCGGGTGACCCCAAAGCGAAAGTGTTTACATTTTGGTCTCTCAACCAATGGGAAGCGGCAGATGCCGGTCCCCTTTAAACTGGAGCGACTCACAGAAGGCTTGTGATTGGTCAGAAACAGAGAACGGGAACCTAGATGCGCGGGGGGAGTAGGATGACACGTGCAAAAACACGTGTTTGGGACCGTCTCTCCCGGTCCTCCCCGGAAAAAGGGTTAAAAGTGAACATAGATAAGAGTAAGGTGATGAGGGTATCAAACGATTTAAATAAAGAAAAATTGGATATAAATTGGAGAGAGGGATTATGGAAGAAGTAAATTTTTTCAGATATTTGGGAGTTGACGTGTGCGGATGGGTTTATGAAGGATGAGGTTAACCATAGAATTGATAAAGGGAAAAAAAGGTGAGTGGTGCATTGAGGTATCTCTGGAGAAAAAAAACGTTATCCATGGAGGCAAAAAAAGGGGAATGTACAAAAAGTATAGTGGAACCAACACTTTTATATGGGTGTGAAGATGGGTTGCAAATACTCCCCAGCGAGGAGGAGGGCTGGAGGCAGTGGAGATGTCCTGTCTAAGGGCAATGTGTGAAAATATTATGCAGAAAATTGGAATGTGGAAATTAGGAGAAGGTGTGGAGTTACAAAAAGTATTTGTAAAAGGGCTGAAGAGGGGTTGTTGAGGGGGTTTTGGGTCATTTGGGAAGAAGGGGAAATCAAAGTAGAATGACTTGGAGAAACCCAAAAACTGTAGGGGAAAAGGGAAGGGGGGAGGGGTGTCCTAGAAAAAGGGTTTGGGGGAAGCGTGTTAGATAGGAGTGGATGGAGACGAATGGTTTTTTGGGGCATGACGATCTGTTGGAGTGTGAGCAAGGTAACATTTTGTGAAGGGATTCAGGGGAAAACCCGTTAATTGGGTTTAGTTGGACATGAGTCCTGGGAAAAGGGAAGTACAATGCCTGCACTTTGAAGGAGGGGTCTGAGATAGTGACAGCTGGGAGGGGCTTTTTTCCCGCTGTCGTATTTTGAGCTCCTCCCAAAAACAGTGAATTTGAGTGTGGTGAAAGTGTAGAATGATGATGAAAATATTTTCTTTTGGGGATTTTTTTTTTTGGGGCACCCGCCCCGGTGGGGGGACGGCCGACTTGTTGAAAAAAAAAAAAAAAAAAAAAAAAATTAAAAATACTATAATTTCTTCATACTAAAATTTTGTACTTTTGTTAGACAATGAGTTCACAATTTGGAAATCGAAAAGAGCACCCTGGAAATCGACAAATTTTGTAAATGCTTTTTTAAGTGTATTTTTGGGGGGCTGAAATGGACTAACCTACTTGACTTTTTTTAAGGGGGAAAAAATTCGTTTTGGGAATGGCACTTGAGCAGGCTTCTGGAAGGGAAATTTTTCTCGACTGGGGGGCCACTGTACTTTTCAATTAATCTTTTTAAAAGAAAAAATATTGTTATCAAGGTAGGGGGTAGAAAAAAAAACAAGGTTCTGGAGTTATCAGGTAGATAGGAAGGTTCTGGAGTTATTGGGAAATAGGGAGGTTCTGGAGTAATCAGGTAGGAGGTTCTGTGGGTTTTCAGGTAGACAGAGAGGTTCTGAAGTTATCGGGCAGATAAAAGGTTCTGGGTTATGGGGAGATAGAGATGTTTAGGGGTTATTTGGTTTGATAGGGAGGTTCTTTGGGAAATTTTCAAAATAGGGGAGGTTCTGGGTTATCAGGTAGATAGAGAGGTTCTGGAGCTATCGGGTAGAGGTTCTGGAGTTATCAGGTAGATAGAGAGGTTCTGGAGTTATCAGGTAGATAGAGGCTCTGGAGTTATCAGGTAGATACAGAGGTTATGAAGTTATCAGATAAAAAGGTTCTGGGGTTATCAGGTAGATAGAGAGGTTCT
>WNWK01045446.1:0-14721 GCA_009830355.1 Cherax destructor
TCTAACACTCCATTTTTAAAACTACCCCACACTACCTATCCTCTCACTAGCCCACCTTTTTCCCAATATAGCTGCTTATATCTCACCCTAACTTCCTCTTTAGTTTATAAGCTTTCACCTCTCTCTCTCTTACTTGCTGTTGCCATTTTTCTTTTGCCCCATCTACCTCTTACTCTAACTGTATCTACAACTAAATAATGATCCAATATATGTTGTCTGTACTTTAAAGGAGGGGTTTGAGATATTGGCTGTTTGGAGTGACATCTAAACTGTCATATCTGAGTGCCTCTGCAAAGACAGTGATTGTGTGAATGATGGTGAAAGTGTTTTTGTATTTTTTAGTCACACCTGTCTCAGTGGGAGACGGCTGATGTGTTAAAAATATGTATATATGTATATACAGTGGTCCCTCGACTATCGTAATTAATCCGTTCCAGGAGCTATTACTTAACACAAAATTTACGAAATTTGAAACCTTTTTTCCCATAAGAAATAATGTAAATACAATTAATCCGTTCCACCTAAAAATATTGACATACTAAATAATACAAAACTACTTATATATATACATTTACTTACCTTTATTGAAGAGTTGCAGGCATCTGGAAGGTAGGGATGATGACAGGGGCAGGGAGCTAGTGGTTGGAAGGGGAATCCCCCTCCAAAAGGACTTCAGGTAACAAGTCCCTCTCTGGGGTTACTTCCCTTCTTGGTCTTTTAATGCCACTAGAACCAGCTTGAGAGTCACTAGAAGCCTTCCTAGAAAAATAACTGTCCAGATTCCTCTGTTTCTGGTGACTTTAATATTTTCCTGAAGTGCAACATGGCTCTGTCACTGAAGTGGTTGTACAGATGGCTCATTTCAGTTTGCTCAGGGTGGTGTCTTTCAACAAATGTCTGCAACTCATTCCACTTTGTACACATCTCCTTAAGCACTGAAGAAGGCACCTCCTTCTCTCTCTCTCTCCCTCCTTTGAAGCAATAACCTCAGCTGTGGTCTGTTGCTGTTCCAGATGAAGCTCTTGCAGCTCTTCAGTTGTTAGCTCTACCCTGTGCTTCTCCACCAACTCTTCCACATCCTCACCACTCACCTCCAACACCAGGCTGTTCCCCAATGCCACAATATCTTCCACAACAGGCACAGGATCATCAGGGTCAGGGTCAGCCTCAAATCCTTCAAAATCCCTCTTTTCAACACAATCCGGCCACAGTGGTCTCCAAGCAGAGTTCAAAGTCCTGAAGTCACTCCTCCCAAGCCTTACCTATAAGGCCTATGCAATGCACGATATTGAAGTGATCTTTCCAGAACTCTCTTAGGGTCAATTCAGTGTCTGAGGTCACATTAAAGCACTTCTGAAACACTGCTTTGGTGTACAGTTTCTTGAAGTTTGCAATGACCTGCTGGTCCATGGGCTGGATGAGAGGAGTGGTGTTAGGAGGCAAGAACTTCACTCTGATGAAATTTAAGTTGTCAGGCAACAACTCTTGCAAGTCGTGAGGATGAGCAGGAGCATTGTCCAGTACCAGGAGGCACTTGAGTCCCAATTTCTTTTCCAGGAGGTATTTCTTCACACTAGGGCCAAACACTCCAGTCACCCATTCCTTGAAAATCTCCATAGTGACCCATGCCTTGGTGTTAGCCTTCCAATGCACACACAATTTATTCTTGTCAACACTGTGTTTCTTGAAGGGTCTGGGATTTTCTGAGTGATACACCAGTAAAGGCTTCACTTTAAAATCACCACTGGCATTGGCACACATCATAAGAGTTAGCCTGTCTTTCATAGGCTTGTGTCCTGGCTGTGCCTTTTCCTCCTGAGTAATGAAGGTCCTGTTTGGCATTTTCTTCCAAAACAGGTCTGTTTCATCACAATTAAACACTTGTTGGGGGAGGAATTGTTCAGCCTTTACGAACCCCTGGAATTCACTCATAAACTTTTCAGCTGCACGTTTGTCTGAGCTGGCTGCCTCACCATGCCTCACAACACTGTGTATGCCACTACGTTTCTTAAACCTCTCAAACCAGCCTTTGCTGGCTTTAAAATCACTCGCCTCACAACTGGTTCCAGGCATTGTCTTGACAAGATCTGCGTGCAACTTCCTTGCCTTTTCACAAATTATCGCCTTGGAAATACTATCACCCGCTATCTGTTTTTCAATGATCCACACCTCCAATAACTTCTCAACCTCATCCACTGTTTTCGATCTATTTTTCGTTAACATATCAACCCCTTTTGCAACATTAGCTTCCTTGATCTCATTTCTCTTTGCCAGGATAGAGCTGATAGTAGATGGGGTTTTCTTGTACATCCTGGCAAGCTCACTCAGACGTACGCCACTCTCATATTTTTCTATAATCTCTTTCTTCAGTTCGATGGTGTTCATCACTTTCTTTACCACAGGGGTGCCACTAGGAAGCTTCTTTGGACCCATGGTGACTTATTTCACAGTGACAATCACTAAACCACCAAAAAAGACACCAAATGTATTGTGAATGTTTGAAAGAGCGCGCTGGGTAATGTTCTCTCAATGGTAAACAACGCTTCACTGGCGGGTGTCCTGCGCAGGCACGGAGCAGACGGACAGGTCTAATACGTTACGAAACACAAGGGACTTTACGATACACGAAATCGAAAAAAGCTTACGAAACATGATTTTTACGAAATATGAGTCTTACGATACTCGGGGGTCCACTGTACAGATACTCCTCACTTAACGACCTACCTGTTTAACGGCCACTCGGACTTACGACAGCTCTCCGACCAGTGAACTATATAACGATATGTTATTTGGAGTTTTGGAGGTGGGTAAGCAATGATAAGGCTTCGGAGGCTTCTTACTTTATTTGTATAAAGGTGCGAGTAACAGGCTGCGTGTCTGTGGCCATGGCCCGGCGGGCCATGCGCCTTGCGAGGGAGAGAGGAGTTAGGCCTGTTGACTGACTGAAGTTTGGGCGCCAAGTGAGGGAGAGGCAGGGTGTCACAGACTGACGTGGGTATGCCTACAGGCTTGCCCTCTGGCGGAAACTATGGGAACTAGCATGGCGCGAAATATGAACTCAGCTGGCAGACAGCATGGGCTATGCAGACAGTCAGGCTGTCTACAACTGTATGTGTATTTTACTTTCTTTTTTAATGCCTAGTTCTATTTTTAACCCTTTGAATGTTTCGGTCGTATATATACGTCTTTTGAGCCACTGTTTCAGACGTATTAATACGCGTAAATTCTAGCGACTTCAAATCAAGCGGGAGAAAGCTGGTAGGCCTACATGGGAGAGAATGGGTCTGGGTGATGGGTGTGCACAGTATGAAAAAAAATTGGGGACTCAGTGGTGCATTGTGGGAACGCCATGTTTGTAGTCCATGTTCACCATGCCTCGCGGTAAGAAGTACCTTACTCCCCAGCGAATTGGAGGTCTTCTCTTCACAAGTGATTGTTCTAACAGCGATGGAAGTGCCAGTGAAAGTGAATTCCATGGTTTTCAAAAGGGTGTGACCGAAAGCAGTACCCAGGATAACGTAATTAGTGATGAAAACTCAGATGACCCACAACCTTCCACGTCTGGTGCTGGGCCATCTCCATCTCATTCACGTTCACCTGTACCAGGACGAAAGAGGAAACTATTTCACCGTGTACAGGACTCAGATGTGAGCAGTGAAAGTGATAATGATAGTGATTTCCAAGCTACTGAAAGCAGCTCGAGTTGCGACAGTGAGGGAGAATATTCTCCAGTGAAGCGGCAGTATGTACGACGCAACTTGTGTTCTGGTAGTGTGCCATATGCTATTCCAAGAAAAAGGAGTAAATCTCGGAGTACATCCCTTGGCCCTACACCACGAATTGATAGTGAAGATGACGATGATATTGTTACAATGGGGCAGCTGGTGGTAGTGGTGGTAATGGCGGTGGCATGAGTCATGTGGCACCAGGAGCGGGCCACGCTGCTAACTCAGCACAGCCACAACCAGCCTCAACCACCCCCACACTCCCACAACCACAACCTCCTCAACCACAACCACCTGTCAATATCCAGTACCCACCAGCAGACCACATCTGGGATTGGCAGCAAGGTGACAATTTTGTTCCCAATCCCCATGACTTTGATGAAACACAAAGTGGAATAAGGCAAAATTGTACACTTGAGAACAATGCCACTGAACTGGAATGCTTTCAGTTATTCTTCAATGAACCCCTAATGGACATTATTGTCAGGGAAAGCAACACATACTACGAGTACACCATGGCAAACACAATTCTTTCACCAAGGTCATGTCTACACCAGTGGAAGGACACAACTGTGGCAGAGATGTACCTGTTCTTTGCCACAATAATGCTTATACCACATGTGTATAAATACACTGTCAACACACACTGGTCGACGGAACGCCTGATTTCAACCCCAGGTTTTAGTGATATTATACCAGTGAATCGATTTTTGATACTGTTACGTATGCTACACTTCTCAGACAAAACAAGGCCTGACAGAAATGACAGGTTATATAAGATCAGGAATGTGTTCATGTACCTGAAACAAAAGTGCTGTATTTTTATCCCTTCAGGAAGCTTGTTATTGATGAGTCTTTGATTTTATTCAAAGACAGACTGTCGTTCAAGCAGTATATACCAAGCAAGATGAAACGCTTTGGTATAAAGTTATTTGTACTGTGTGATTGCAAAAGTGGTCTGGTTTTGGATATAGTTGTGTACACTGGCAGTAATACATTGCAAGATACCAGGAAGTTATTGGGTATCTCTGGTGATGTGGTTAGAACAATGATGGAAGCATATCTTGGTAAGAGGCATATATTATATACTGATACCTGGTACACAAGCCCCTTACTCAGTGATTTCTTGCGAGTGAACATGACAGACGTGTGTGGCACAGTGCGTGGAAATCGTAAACATATGCCTAGGTTCGACGCAGGCACTCGTAGAGGTGATGTGCAGGTGTTTGCTGCCAATGGCATCATGGCATTTTGGTGGCAAGAAACGTGATGTCACATTGTTGACATCAGTTCACCGACACTAAATGGTAGACACTGGCAAGCAGAATAGACACACCAATGAACCTATTATAAAACCTGCAGCTGTGATGGACTACAACCTCAATATGCGCTTAGTGGACAAATGTGACATGCAGATTGGGTTTGCTGATTGTGTTCGCAAGAGTTATAAGTGGTATATAAAACTCTTTTTCCATCTTCTTGACATTTTCATGCTGAATGCTTATAATATGTACAAGTTGAAGACCAACAACAAACCCAAATATGGTGAATTTTGTTTGTCAGTCATCAGACAAATTATAATCAAGTACCAAGTACCAACACCTGCAATAGACCAGCGCCCACGAAATTATCAACACATGCCCTCTCATCTGGAGCCTGGTGATCACTACCCCATACAACTGCCTCCTACTACTTTCAAGAAAACTGCTCAGAAGAGGTGTTGTGTCTGTGCACATAACACAAAACGCCCACAAAAATGCAGAGACACTCGTTTTATGTGTGAAGAGTGTAAAGTACCACTGTGCATATACCCATGTTTCAAAGAATTCCACAAGCTGCAGCAGTTTTAGGAAAGTGTCCAGTGACTGTACATTTGTATATATATTATAGAACAATAGTAATAAACATTTTTTTTTATTGTTCGTTTGTATAAACAAATTTTGTAAACAATATAATGATACTAATGTTTGTGCGATTATTGTGTTGCATACAACGAGTGTATATATATACATTGCACCTTACTTTGGTCTCACAGGCCACATAAGTTATGTAAAAAAATAAAATAGTGAAAAAAACAAGAAACCTACGAAAGGAAGTAAACCAAAGTTTACCGGTGAGCGGCATACACCGCTGTTGCCATACGTGGCTAATTTTCTGCCAACTTTACGCATCTATATTTCGGTAAGTACTGACCGCAAAAATTTTTTTTAAGATAAAAATCAGAAAAATAATCTTAACATTTTGATAAGAAAAAATAATTTTTTATTTTCGAATATTTTGCGACAACAGGAGACATCTCAGGATTTGGGGTTGCGACAGTCAAAGGGTTAATATACAGTGGAACCTCGACTTACGAGTGTCCCAAGATACAAGCCATCGCTCGGTCGATATTTTGCTCTGAGTTAGGAGCCAAGATTTGAGTTACGAGCAAGCTTACCCCGCTTTCCCCTCAACCCGCACACCTTGCTTGTTAATCTATGATTTCGTGCTTTAATTCCATGGACATCCTCCTCTTTTTCTTCTCAGCACTGTCCTTTGCACTTACTTTCTTAGGAGCCATGGTTAGGAAAAAGAAATTTGGCAAAATAACTGCACAAAATGCAAGCAAAACACAAGAGAAATGCTTCCACGGCGAGGTAAATAGTGCAATTAGTGGCGGCATTCTGAAGCTCCTCATTATTATTATAATAATAATTATTATTAATTTAGGGAACTGAAGCTCGCTCATTATTATTATTTTTTTTTTAACAAGTCAGCCGTCTCCCACGGCAGGGTGACCCAAAAGAAAGAAAATAACCCCCCCCCCAAAAAAAAAAAAAAAAAATCATAATCATTCAACACTTTCACCTCACTCATACATAATCACTGTCTTTGCAGAGGCACTCAGATACAACAGTTTAGAAGCATAGATAAAGATACATATAATACATAAAACATAATCCCTCCAAACTGCCAATATCCCAAACCCCTCCTTTAAAGTGCAGGCATTGTACTTCCCATTTCCAGGACTCAAGTCTGGCTAACCAGTTTTCCTGAATCCCTTCACTAAATCTTACCCTGCTCATACTCCAACAGCTCATCAGGTCCCAAAAACCATTCACCTCCCTTCACTCCTATCTAACACACTCACCCACAAAACCTCCTTTACCCTCTCCCTCCAAACTTTTCGAGGACGACCCCTACCCCACCTTCCTTTCCCTACAGATTTATACGCTCTCCAAGTCATTCTACTTTGATCCATTCTCTCTAAATGACCAAACCACCTCAACAACCCCTCTTCAGCCATCCGACTAATACTTTTAGTAACTCACACCTCCTCATAATTTCCACACTCCGAATTCTCTGCATAATATTTACACCACACATTGCCCTTAGACAGGACATCTCCACTGCCTCCAGCCACCTCCTCGCTGCAGCATTTACCAACCCAAGATTCACACCCATATAAGAGTGTTGGTACCACTATACTTTCATACAGCCCCTCACCAGCATCAAGGTTCCTTGATGCTGGTGAGGGGCTTTTGATCTAGGGAATTGGATCTGTGCTCCAGTTCCCTAAATTAATAATAATAATAATAATAATCCTAGGTAGTAGGTTGGTAGACAGCAACCGCCCAGGGAGGTACTACCGTCCTGCCCAGTGAGTGTAAAACGAAAGCCTGTATTTGTTTTACATGATGGTAGGATTGCTGGTGTCTTTTTTCTGTCTCATAAACATGCAAGATTTCAGGTATGTCTTGTTACTTCTACTTACACTTAGGTCACACTACACATTCATGTACAAGCATATGTATATACACACACCCCTCTGGGTTTTCTTCTATTTTCTTACTAGTTCTTGTTCTTATTTCCTCTTATCTCCATGGGGAAGTGGAACAGAATTCTTCCTCCGTAAGCCATGCGTGTCGTAAGAGGCGACTAACATGCTGGGAGCAAGGGGCTAGTAACCCCTTCTCCTGTATATATTACTAAATGTAAATTGGGAAACTTTCGTTTTTCATTTTGGGCCACCCCACTTCGGTGGGAAACGGCCGACGTGTTGAAAGAATAATAATAATAATAATAATATAATAATAATAATGAGCGAGCTTCAGAACACCGCCACTAGTTGGTGCAGAGAATGCCACAACATCAGCTTAGCTGTGCACGTGTTTAGATCGCTGTGGAAGCATTCCTCGTGTTTTGCCTGCATTTTGTGCAGTTATTTTGCCAAAAAAAATTTCTAACCATGGGTCCTAAGAAAGTAAGTGCAAAGGACAGTGCTGAGAAGAAAAAGAGGATGATGTCCATGGAATTAAAGCAGGAAATCGTAGATAAACACAAGCAAGGTGTGCGGGTTGTGAGTTGTAGCATTAAGAGTGTAGCAAGTAAATCAGTGAAAAGTGATATGGAAAAAAAAAAAAAATGTAGCAGTTAAGTTCAGTGATAAAGTGTAGCATTAGGAGTGTAGCAAGTAAGTTAAGCAATTAGGCAATAGAAAAAGGACAAAAAAGAAACTCCTCCAATGTTATTGTTGGTGTTTATAGGGCCACTGACAGCATATGCCACTGCCTATTTTTTACACCCTCAACCTCCACCAGCATCTCTGCTCAAAGGTAAGTGTGTACTTACACTTTATAAAACCAGTTTATTTCTTTACATTCTCTACTATGTTTTATTGTTTTTATACAATGGGTGAGGGCAGTGAAGACAAGAATGAACATGTCTTATACAGGAACATCTCTCCTGCACTTTCCCTCCTCTCCCTATACCAGCAATTCCCTTCCATGCATCTTTCCCTGCTACTCAACACACAACATAAATAATATATCTAAGTACATATCATCAACAATCTCTCCCTTTCAAAAAAAAAAAAAAAAAAAAAAAAAAAAAGAACAGGAGGGAAGCCAATCCCTCCATCCATTCCTGCCCCTCTCACCAGGACTGAGTCCCTTATTGGCTGATGGCTATCCATCCATTCACCCACCCTCCATTCCTTTTCCCGTCTGACAACCAAACACGGTTAACACAATGTAAAAAATAAACTCTATAATTCTTCATCAATCTTTACCAGATTAATGTATGCTCTTACGTACATACAAGGTACATACATGAAGTATAAATTCAATTGGCAAAATCAGGAATTACAGACTTCATACCATTTTGTCTGATACTTCCAACATTTTCCTGGCCAATTTTTTTTAACTGAAATTGCCAAAATCCATTAATGAGAGGTTTTACTAAAATACAGTAATTGAACTTCGAAGGATAGGTGAAGATGTCGCAGTTTGGAAGGTTATTTGAACTGAAAAGTCTAAGGTGAATGTATTTCCTTCATTTGATCACAAAACCTTGGCAAGATACGGCAAATGTGGTAAAAAAAAAAAAAAAAAAAAAGATGGCCATATCCTACCAAAGGAAGGATAATCTAAGAAGGAGATGAATTCACCATCATTCATTCAATAGCTGTCTTGCCATAAGTGCAGACATCACAATTAAAATGACCCTCTAGACCGCAATTTCCCCACCCATCCTTCAGTGTATAGATAAAGCACTTCTCGTTTCTAGATTTTAAAGTCCTCTAATCAATGTTTCAATACCTCCTTATAAATATAGTACAGTATTACCAGTTTGCCAAATTAAAACAACACTCCTGCACTCATTTTAATATAAGACACAAATGCTAGATGGATACTCAAACCCCCTACCTCTCTAAACCTTCACATCATCTTTCCAGTCATTCCTGAAACATCCCCAAACCACCTGAATAACCACTCCTTTGCTCCTTAATACAACATTCAAAGACCATTTCTCACACATCTACCATCTTTATGTTAAACAATCTGTATTACTGGTAGTAATGCTTGTATAAGCATTATAATTGCAGTTTCCAGGTAGGAAATAATTTGTGCAGTATAAAAATACTTTCATAATACATTTTTTTTCAGTTTACATAACACTACTTAATATTTCATTGTGAAAATTTAGCAAATTACAAAATTATTTTCAATGTTTGAATAAAAAAATATTTGTAGACATTTATCCCTTTGAGGGTCCATGCCGTTGTACTACGTGATGAGCACAGCTCACTCAAATAAGAGAGACTGGCTCTATGTGGTAAGAGTGCACCATATAAAAAATATCCTGCAGCATGCAGTGCATAATGAGAAAAAAAACTGACCATGTTTCTGGTTTAAAACAGCTAATTTGTGGTGTATTTTCGTATGTTTTTTATGGGTGTATTCAAGGTTTCTTGATCTCATTTAATAGAATGGATGATATAGTACAGAAATAGAGATGATTTTTGTTGGTTTTAAGACAGGAAATACAGTGGACCCTCGGTTTTCGTACAGCTCCCAACTTGAACAATTATGTAAGTGTATTTTTGAAAGTGCTTTTGTAAGTTTATTTTTGGGGGTCTGAAACGATTAATCTAATTTACATTCGTCCTTATGGGAACAAATTCGTTCGGTAACGGCACTCGAACAGCTTTCTGGAAAGAATTATCAATGAAAACCAAGGGTCCATTGTACAGTAGGCCCTCATTTAGCACGGTAGTTACGTTCCTGAAAACGTCGTGTTAGCTAAAATCGTGTTAGATAATTAAAAGAACTTATAAGAAAAATAGGGTTACGTTCCTGAGAGTCCCCAAAAAGCCAAACAAGTTTTTTTTAGACCAACAGATCTTACAAATATAAGAGAGAATATGTAATTGTAGTTCATTATCGTGATGTATTATGTTGTTTTTACTGCTTAAGACTACAAATGTAACAGAAATAATAGTATTTACCTTAAATTGTGGGTGCTAATATTTGTGGATGATTGTGAAGAGAGTGGAGAGTTATGCTGTGGCCTTACTGGGCTAAGGTGGATAGTAGAGATTCTGGAACTGAAGTCGATGGTTGTACTGAGTGTCTCTAACTTTAATAAAGTCATTCAGTAAGTCAGTCAAGTCATTCAGTAAGTCAGTCAAGTCATTCAGTAAGTCAGCCCATTCAGTAAGTCAGTTAAGTCATTTAGTAAGTCAGTCAGTCAAGTCATTTAGTAAGTCAGTCAGTCAAGTCATTTTAGTCAAGTCAGTCAGTCAAGTCATTCAGTAAGTCAGTCAAGACATTCAGTAAGTCAGTCAAGACATTCAGTAAGTCAGTCAAGACATTCAGTAAGTCAGTCAAGACATTCAGTAAGTCAGTCAAGACATTCAGTAAGTCCGAAGTCAAGACATTCAGTAAGTCAGTCAAGACATTCAGTAAGTCAGTCAAGACATTCAGTAAGTCAGTCAAGACATTCAGTAAGTCAGTCAAGACATTCAGTAAGTCAGTCAAGACATTCAGTAAGTCAGTCAAGACATTCAGTAAGTCAGTCAAGACATTCAGTAATCAGTCAAGACATTCAGTAAGTCAGTCAAGACATTCAGTAAGTCAGTCAAGACATTCAGTAAGTCAGTCAAGACATTCAGTAAGTCAGTCAGACAAGTCATTCGAAGTAAGTCAAACAGTCAAGTCATTCAGTAAGTCAGTCAGTCAAGTCATTCAGTAAGTCAGTCAAGTCATTCATTAAGTCAGTCAAGTCATTCAGTAAGTCAGTCAAGACATTCAGTAAGTCATTCAGTAAGTCAGTCAGTCAAGTCATTCAGTAAGTCATCGTCAAGTTATTCAGTAAGTCAGTCAGTCAACTCATTCAGTAAGTCAGTCAGTCATTCATTAAGTCAGTCGTCATTCAGTAAGTCAGTCAAGACATTCAGTAAGTCATTCAGTAAGTCAGTCAGTCAAGTCATTCAGTAAGTCAGTCAGTCAAGTCATTCAGTAAGTCAGTCAGTCAAGTCATTCAGTAAGTCAGTCAGTCATTCAGTAAGTCAGTCAGACAAGTCATTCAGTAAGTCAGTCAGACAAGTCATTATAAGTCAGTCAGACAAGTCATTCAGTAAGTCAGTCAAGTCATTCAGTAAGTCAGTCAAGTCATTCAGTAAGTCAGTCAGTCAAGTCATTCAGTAAAGTTAGTCACACAAACTTATGTTTACATCTTTTGTGTGTACAAAGTAACACTCATTACAGCCACAGGTTATGTCTTGTCTAATATCTTTTCTTCGTTAGTTCTAAGACTTAATAAATGCTTAAACATTTTCTTGCCACTTTGAGCAACACTTGTATGCCTACTGGGGACATGATTCTTAATGATACAAGATATAGTAATTTAAAGATCAAAACACAATTCACTCTTATTCTTGACAAACACAGCTGTTGCGCGTATGGAATACATCGAATGCTGGGATGGTAGGTGTTGTTGGGGAGGGGAGGCATGGGAAGGCGGGTGGTCTCCCAGCTGTTCCACAACATTAGCCCCGGCCCTTGAGGGAATGGTTGCTTTTCTTCCTGCAAACTATAGTTTATTCAGGTATACACAGATACAGTTACAAAGATTATCATACATAGCAGCATATGTAGAACCTAGGATAACCCAAACTTGGGTTATCCTAGGTTCTCTAGGATAACACTTTGGGTTTATCCTATTCTCTAGGATAACACTTTGGGTTATCCTAGGTTCTCCTAGAAACACTTTGGGTTATCCTAGGTTCTCTAGGATAACACTTTGGGTTATCCTAGGTTCTCTAGGATAACACTTTGGGTTATCCTAGGTTCCTAGGATAACACTTTGGGTTATCCTAGGTTCTCACACATATGCTGCATGTAGATAATCAATGTAACTATCTCTGTATCCTGAATAAACTTAGTTTGAAATCGAAGGAAAAACAAATTCCCTTTTCCTCAAAGCATGAGGATTCTTACAGCAGTAAATAACCATGGGCTTACACTTGAAATCACCTGATGCATTACCCAAAAGGAGCAAGGTGAAGCCTTTGCTGTCTTGAAGCCTGGTGCTTTTTCTTGATGACTGATATAAGTTCATGTTGGCATTTTCTTCCAGAAAACACTTGTCTCAGCATTAAACACTTGTTGTGGCTCATAGCCACCCTTAGTAGGACCCCCACTGACTCAATGGTTTAACCTCGCAGGCGACCGGGCTCAAAAATGTTTCCCCAGCGAATCGCGAATATAAGGTTTACGTCGTGTTAGATAAAAATGTGCCGCAATTCTTCAATCGTGTAATACCCAAAACGCGCAACATAAAGTCGTGCTAAATGAGGGTCTACTGTACTTTGAAGTTGAGCTCAAATTAGCCGAAATGTTCAAACTTTGCCATTGTTCAAGTGTAAACATCACGCTTCCAATACACGTCAACTGATGGGTCTAATATGCGTTCACGAATGCACTGATATTACTTATAAAATCACAGTGGACCCCCGCCTTACGTACTGCTCCAAACTTACAAAAATAAGTGTATTTTTGTAAGTGCTTGTGTAAGTGTATTTTTGTAAGTGCTTGTGTAAGTGTATTTTTGGGGGTCTAAAAGGACTAATCTAATTTACATTATTTCTTATGGGAACAAATTCGTTCGGTAACGGCACTCGAACAGCATTCTGGAACGAATTATGGCCGTTAACCGGGGGTCCACTGTATTACAATATTGCATTACAGTAAATCATTGTGAATAAAAAATCAAAATGGAATTCATGTGTAAAGCCTGGAAATGTAACTAATGAACAGAGGAAATGTTATTTTAGTGCCTGGAATTCCTGCATTGTTTATTCTGGACCCTATTTTGAAATTGGAATACAGTGGACCCCCAGAGTTGTCATTATGTTTCCAGAATGCTGCTCAAGTGCCGTTACTGAGACAATTTGTTCCATAGGAATAATGTAAATTGGATTATCCTTTAGACCCCAAAAATACACTTACAAATTGTTTGAGTTTGGGCAGTACGAACTCTGGGGGTCCACTGTATTTTGAATTTTTGTGAAATTCCAATTAACAATTTCTGATCATTTACTGGGTAGTTGAAATAGTTGAATGGCTGTTTCTTGTGCTCAGTCGATAAAATAGAAGGCACACTAGCAAAACAGCTAGAATTTGGTGCGCCTGGAACAATGTAATTGGCCTAAAATAGGCGTCAAAATGAAAATCCTGATGTGTAAATATCGCTGACACAACAAAATTTGCAATAGTGTAATTTCTAATTTTCCAACAAATTTTGTACTTTTATTTTACCTTCAGTAAAAGATTCTCTACCATTTCATAAGGGAGTTGTAAAAGAGCCTTTTGACCTGCCCAGTAATTTTCCTTAAGACAAACTATTTTAATTATTACATGATCTACACAAAGCTGTCCTTCAGATTGCCATTGTTCCATTGCGTACCTCCAATGATGTCCTCATGCTTCTACCCAGTCTTATACATATATTAAATATGTTTCAAGACAAAGAAGTTACCATATTACATCTTAGCATTTATGCAACAACTGTTACCTTTATGTTATAATTTGACTAACACAATCCTTCATTCAATTTCCTATCAGTGGTCATATCCTCAACACTTGAAGGTAAACTGAAGGTTAACAACAAAGTGCTTAAATCAAACATTAAATATTCCACCTTACTCTTAATATAACAGTATACCACATAAAAACAATATGAAATAATAAGTGTAAGCTTTATGTAATGGCAGGATTGTGACTGATGACTGCCAAGTACTCAGGATAATGCTGCAGTGGCCTACATAAATAATCACTTCACAAATAACATTTAATTAGGAATGGAAACATTAGGTACAGTAATGATAAAGTTTTCCTATTAACAAGCAATGACTGAGGAGAAAATTCCTTCCTTTTTTATTCATCTTTCCCTCAGTCATGACATAACAATGAGCCAGGAGGGACTGAAATGTTTAATATTTTCCTCTCTAAATCTTGTATTATATAACTGTATTTATCCTGCCACTGTATGCTTTTATCCTCAAACATGGTCATCTTTCATAGCAACAGTTAAATATACATTAATAATTTTAAATCATAGAAACAAGTTTCAAAGCATGAAAATCATTTACACTCTCTGTGACTTCTTTATTAAGGAAACAGCTCTAAATTAACCTGACTCAAAGTTAAAAGTAACTTAACCCTACATTTTT
>WNWK01045447.1:0-14721 GCA_009830355.1 Cherax destructor
TTACCACAAAAGATGCATGTAATCCTGGCGAGGAACGTTTGTTGTTTGGTTGCATATTACAAGGGTTTCATGATTGATTTTGTTGGTTGCTTTACTGTATATTCTCAATAGGTTCCTGAAGTGGTGATCCGTCTATTTGTATCGTATCTATTTTATTTGCATGTGTAAATGTTGGACAATCTTACCTCGTAGAAGTTATTCTTTTTATTGTTTGGGTGTTTGTAAGGTCCCTAAAACTCCTCCATTGAACGGTCGGATCCAGTTTTGAATCCAGTCAATGGTTCCCTTATTTCTTGGATCTGACGAGATCCAGTGTCACTTATTTAATGAATCCTGTAGGGTTGTCGGGTTACGAGACAGATCACTGGAAGATGATTAAACAGAGTAATAATAATAATCGGTATGGTACAAAAGTATAACTTGCGTTTGGAGATAAAAACCGGTCCTTCTGGCAGCTCCTACTAGAGTTCAAAACTGCAAATATTCCCACTCTTTCTTTAGAGTGCAGGCACTGTATTCCTGTCCAGAATTCAAATCTAGTAAAATTTCCCTAAATCCCATTATGAATGTTACTTTGTTCACACTCCAACAGCACGTGAAGTCATAAAAACTTGCCTTCACTCATCCCTATCTAACATGCTTGCTGCTGGTACATTTGTTAAATTATAATTTGTGATGACAGAATGTATGAATGGCTTGAAGGGATATTGGAAGCAATGGCCAATAAACACCAACTGAATAGTCCCACATTTCTGGCAAAGGATCTGCATTTATATCAGACTTTCATGGGAACAGGTCTCCTCTGGCTGACCCTCCATGGTGGGAATGGTATGTTTATCTGCCATTTTTATAATTATTTTTATCTCAACAGCTATCCTCTGCCAAGACATCGTGACACAAAGAATATAGCATTTTCACAACACATTATTAGTCGATGTTTTGCCAGAAGGGTTCCGACATCATGATCAGATTACGGTTGGAACCGTTAGGCATGTTTCCTTACACCTGCTGTCCTGTTCACCTAGGAGAAGTAGGTACCGGGGTTTTTAGTCACCTTACACCTGCTGTCCTGTTCACCTTAACAGCAAGTAGGTACCAGGGTGTTAGCTGACTGGTGTGGGTCACATCCTGGGGGGACAAGATTGAATGACCCCAATGGAAATTAAGTTGTAATGGAAGGGTAACTCAGATTCTTTCAAATTCAATTTCAATTTTTTTTTTTTTTTTTTTAGATTTTGCAGTACACAGATGACATAGTTTACATATAATAAAACATTAGGCACAAAATAAAGCCACTAATATACAGTGCATTAAATTCATAGTAATTAAATTCACTTAAATTGTTGCTAATTGGAAGTATTTTTTATGCATTTTATTACGAAATAATTTGCATTCATCACTAAGAAAAAAATATAAAAAATGTTATCAGTATAGAACAGATACATATAGTGAAGTATAAATTTTAAATATTATTCTCATCTACAAATGCTCCTTGCTTTACAATGGTTCGACTTATGATATTTTGACTTTACGATGATGCAATAACGATGCTGTACAGTACTGTACATTTATTGATAGGGTAAAAGTGTATTCATTTATTTACTTTTCAATACTGGTATTTAGTTAATTATAATAATTATTTGTTTATTCATTGACAGTTACTTATTTATATATTTATCATATACAACCTCTTTTCACTTAGCGACGTATGTACTCGTTTCACGACCCCTTGGACTTACGACCAGTTCTCCAACCAGTATGCAAACCTAAGTAATGTACAGTGGAACCCCAACTTTCGGCTACCTCGACTATCGGCTGATTCGCCTTTCGGTCGCTTTTTTCAGCTCAATTTTGTCCCGACTTTTGCTCGTTGCCCCAACTTTCGGCCCGTGTACCAGACCTGTCCATCTGCCCCGCGCTTTGCGCGCCTCCCCACGCAGGCATCGTAAGCAAGTCTAGCTTTGTTTATCCTTGAGTGAACATTACCCTGCATGCTCATCAAAACATTTGACAATAAATTCATTATGTTTAGTGTTTGTTTATTGATTGTGACTGAAATAAGCCACCATGAGCCCAAAGAAACTTCATAGTGGCAGCCTTTTGGTAAAGAAAGTGACAAACATGATAGAATTGAAGAAAGAAATTGTAGCAAAGTACCAAAGTGGAGGAGGAAGAGAGAGGGGAGAATGTGCCCTCTTCAGTGATTCAACGATATGTATGATAATAAAGCAGCAAGAGTTGATAAAGGCTATAGCACCAGCCAGCGATAAAGTGTAGCAAGTAAGTCAAGTGATTAATCGATAGGAAAGTACAACACGAAACCGACTCCTCCAATGTTGTTGGAGTTATATGGGCTACTGACAACACCGCTGTCTGGCAGCCATGACCACCACCATTTAAGGCTTATCTTTCAGTGGCCCTTATACACCCAACAACAAATAACACAGTCGGTCAGGAGAGAGACATACGACATATTTTATTCATTCTAGAGTATATATCATGTTTCTATGTTATTAATATTGTTTATTATGTCATATTAGATGAATTGTGCTACATAAATAGTTGATATTAGTGTCATATTGAAGAACTATCTTGTCCTGCCTCCAAACAAACTTTCCTGCCTCTCATACGCCAACAAGAGTCTTCAGTAAAGGTAAAACTGATTTACATGTTCATTTATCCATTAAAATTAGTGATTTATGTTTATTTCTCATTGTTTTCTGTATGTAAAACTATAGTATTTATTCTTTTAAAAAATGATTTTTTTGGTGAATATTTTTGGGTGGAACGGATTAATTGTATTCCCATTATTTCTTATGGGAAATATTGCATCGACTTTCGGCCACTTCAACTTTAGGTCTAGCTCCTGGAATGGATTACGGCCGAAACTAGGGGTTCCACTGTATATTAGAGCTGATTTCCTCTATTCTGTTTATTACAGTATACAGTACACTACTGTATAAACATTTAAAAATACACTAGAAATGTTATAAATGGTGCAAAGGTGACATTAAAAAAATATCTAAAGTTGGTTGACTCAAACCCACTACCAGTATAGTATGCTCCTCACTTAGTGACGAATTCGTTTAGTGACTTGGTCTTAGGAACAGAACTCTGTTGTTAAGTGAGGAGAGGCTGTATTCATATTTGAATTATGATATACATGTATTCAACTTATTTGTTCGTCAGAACATAACCCCATCATAAATTGAGGACCATCCGTATTTTGTTTAGAGAAATTAATTCATTAGTGTACAAGGTGAAATGGACAGCTAATACACCTACTTATGCACATTAATATTAACCCTTTACAGGCCAGGTGTACCTCATATTTGATTTTGCCATAGAGGGTATTTTAGAGGCGCCTAAAATAAATAAACTTGACAAATGAACACAAATAAATATGTCTTAGAATTGCTTATATTATCAGAATATAGGTTGCAAATGTTGCAGTGTCTCAAATTTGATGCGTGGCCTGGTAAAGGGTTAAAGCAGAATTTTGTTTATCAGTGGTTATAATAAATGTAATATTTTTGAAAGAGTATATGGGCAAGGCAAATATTTTAGGCCAAACTTGAAACTTAAGTAAACTTAAAATTTATAAATTATATGCTATAAAAAAGTAAAGAAAACTAGCAAAAAATAATTAAACTGGTACATCCTACAGTTTGAATTACAAAAATCTTTCAGTAATGGAAGTTGTGTTACTGTGAAATATTTTGTGCTCTAAATTTGTAAAATATGTTGCCTATAATGCATAGAAAAAGTGATTAACCCGTTAACTGTCCAAACGTAGATCTATGTTTTTTACCGCTAGTGCTCCAAACGTAGATCTACGTTTTATTTTTCCTGCCTCCAAATTTGGCATGATTGGCCTAAGATGCCTGGTCAGCATAGAATGGGTCTTAACTCTCGGTGTGTGCAGTATTAAAAAAATCGGTGACCACTTAGTACCTTGTGGGAGCACCAATTCAATTGAGCACCAGTTAGAGCAAACAGCGCGGCAAACACCAAGGATTCACTGATGTCATGTCGTATTAATACTCCCCTTTTAAGAGGAAAGTGATGTTGACCCCAAGTTTAGTGGCTTTGAGGTGGATGTGGCCACAAGTAGTCGCGGAAATATCAAAAACCTCGATAATAACCCATGTGCAACATCTTTTCAGTTTTGGCACCACTTGTAGTGTCATCCTGCCATAATGTCCTATAAACTATGCCCTAAGTAAAAAGAAACAATTCTGGAACGTGTAATAGATGTTTCGGCAGGCTGGCCGGCGGCCAGGAATGGGACTCCATCGTTAAGTGAGGAGAGGCTGTATTCTGTTTGAAGCCTTGTTCTGCTTTCACCCATTACAATAAAATAACATTTACTTTCTTACAGATTGAACAGCTTATTTTTCTTAATAGAACTCTGAAATGAAAACTGAAATCTAATGGCAACTTAGGGAAAAACAATTTCACCTCTGTCCACTATAAATCACTATTACTGGCCACTCACTCCTCCCTTATTAGTTCAATAAATTGAGGTTGTATTTGTAACAAGCACATTTAGGATGCTGTACATGGTAAAAATATTTGCATTTATTTTTTAACACACCGGCCTAAAAAAGAAATGCTTTCAGAAAGTTTTTCTTCTTTTTACATTTAGTAATTTACACAGGAGAAGAGGTTACTAGCTCCTTGCTCCTGGCATTTAGTAATTTATATATGAAAAGGGGTTACTAGCCCCTTGCTCCTGGCATTTTGGTCGAGTCTTATGACACGCATGGCTTACGGAGGAAGGATTCTCCCCCACTTCCCAATGGAAATGGTAAAAATATGAGTTAAATAATATGCAGACAATACACATTTGACCACTTGAAAGCAAGTGGGCTGTATGACTTGTGTACTGTTGGAGTGTGAGCAAGGTAACATTTATGAAGGGATTCAGGAAACTGGTTAGCCAGACTTGAAGTGGGAGGATGTTGCAGTTCAGGGTCATTTGAACTATGATGTGAACATGTTTCTGGCAAGACAGTGATTGAATGAATGATGGGGGTTCTTTTTTTTTTAATCACTCTACCTTGGTGAGAGATTGCTGGTGTATTAAAAATATAGAACACATGCATCAAGATCAAGAGAGTTTAGGTAAGACCCCATTGGGGTGAGCGGGAAAGATGGGACACATGCATTGAATTTTAGTGAGAGGAAATAATGGTTCCAGTTATTCTGTTTCAGATATGTGGTCTCACGTTGGCCTTAAGTACTCAGGACTTAGCTCTGTTGTATCTTGCAACTCTGCAAGCATTGGTCGTGAGTATTAAAATTATTTATTATGCTAGTAATTAATGTTTTAGCTTTGTTGTGTATTGTGCATAACATTTTTAATTGTCAACAACACTACTACAATCACTAACATCACCAACACCACCACAGTCACAACCATCAACAATACTACTACAATCACCAACCTCCAGAACTGTAACATCCCCACCTGTCTTTCAGAGTACAGGCACTGTACTTCCCATCTCAAGAGCTGTAACATCCCCTTCCCTCCTTCAGAGTGCATGCACTGTGCTTCCCATCTCTAGAGCTGTAACATCCTCTTCCCTCCTTCAGAGTGCATGCACTGTGCTTTCCATCTCTAGAGCTGTAACATCCCCTTCCCTCCTTCAGAGTGCAGGCACTGTGCTTCCCATCTCTAGAGCTGTAACATCCCCTTCCCTCCTTCAGAGTGCAGGCACTGTGCTTCCCATCTCTAGAGCTGTAACATCCCCTTCCTTCCTTCAGAGTGCAGGCACTGTGCTTCCCATCTCTAGAGCTGTAACATCCCCTTCCCTCCTTCAGAGTGCAGACACTGTGCTTTCCATCTCTAGAGCTGTAACATCCCCTTCCCTCCTTCAGAGTGCAGGCACTGTACTTCCCACCTCCAGGACTCAAGTCTGGCTAACTGGTTTCTCTGAATCCCTTCATGAATGTCACCTTGCTCACATCACTTAAAATAAAAATGGTTGCTGTCTTGTTGGACATAATCTACTCATTATCCAAACTTCATAAGTCTTCTGAGTCACAAAGCTTGTGTATTATAATTCTGTGGCATTCTACTTGCATTTGAGTTTTTCATTACTTATGGTCATGTTTGTGGTGTAGCTCTCTTCTATTTTCTTTTCATCCCTTCCTTTATCCAAATAAATAATTTGAATACTATACTATAAGATGGAGACTAATGGTACAAAATACTGACTGTATGGAAAAAGAGACACAAATGCAGTATAATATGTCTTTTATTGACATTTTGCCCACAGTAGACTTTATCAAGTCACAAACAGATCTAGATCTGTTCTTACATGATCTAGATCTGTTCTTACATGATCTAGATCTGTTCTTACATGATCTAGATCTGTTCAAGACTTGATAAAGCCCACTATGTGAGTGAAATATTGTCAATAAAGGATCACATTATACAGCCTTTGCATCTTTCCCACTAAACTATTCTCTTAACCCTTTGACTGTTTTGGTCATATATATACGTCTTGCGAGCCACTGTTTCGGACGTATATATACTCAAAAATTCTAACGGCTTGAAATCAAGCGGAAGAAAGCTGGTAGGCACACATATGAGAGAATGGGTCTGTGTGCACTGTATAAAAAAAATCCTGCAGCATGCAGTGCATAATGAAAAAAAAAAAAAACTCTTGACAGTGTTTTTGGATTAAAACGCTGAATTTGAGGTGTATTTTCGTATAGTATTTATGGTTGTATTTTCTTTTTCATGGTCTCATTTGAAAGAATGGAAAACATACTACAGAAATAGAGATGATTTTGATTAGTTTCATGATGAAAACGACCTTGAAATTGAGCTCAAAAGTAGAGGAAATGTTCGATTTTTGCTAATGTTCAAGAGTAAACAAATCACGCCATGCGTCCAATACACGTCAACTGGTGAGTCTAATATTCTTTCACAAGTGCACTGATATTATTTATACCATTTTTACAATAATGCAGTAGTCTGCATAACAGTAAATCTTCTATTTTTTGTGTGAATAAAAAATCAAAATAGAAAGCAAGAGTAATATAAGAGGGGCCTAAATACGTGACTAATGAACAGAGAACATCTTATTTTAGTGCCAGGAATGCTTGCATTTTTTATTTTGGACCCTATTTTGAAATTGACAACTTTTACTTTATTGGGTAGTTGAAATTGGTAAATTGTTTTTTTCTTGTACTCAATCGATAGAACAAATGGAGTTCTAAAGAAATAGCTATGAGTTTGGTCGACTAGAACAAAGGAATTGGCCAAAAATAGGGCTCAAAGTCGGCGAAATTGCCGATGCGTATATATCGCCGAGATCACTAACTTCGTGAGAGCGTAATTCCATAAGTTTTCCTTCAAATTTCATAATTTTGGTGTCATTACCATCGGGAAAAGATTCTCTATCATTTCACAAGAAAAAATAATTTTTTTTTTTTTTTTTTTTTAAATTTTGCGACAACAGGAGACACCTCAGGATTAGGGGTTGCGACAGTCAAAGGGTTAAAAGTACTATATACTATCCCACTCAGGTATAATAATTATAAATAAACTATGTAGATATAATTAATAGTATTAGAACTGACTAGCTTAGTTACATGATTGTGGTTTAAATAACTGCACGACTTTTATATTGCAAACGGCAGTATGGGACTCGGCAAATTATAGAGCAGCTAACAACCTCCGGTCACAACATTACTTCTGTGCTCATGTGTGGCGGCCTCTCCAATTCTTCTCTCTTCATCCATACTCATTCTGATGCTCTAGGTTAGTATAGTAAAAAAATTTTTTTTACCATTGTAGTACTCTGTATTGGTGGGGTTGTATTTTGATAGTTTATTGTAAAGTTTGTTAGTTTTTTCAGATTTTTGCTCTGCTTTCTATTTATTGTTATTATTTATTTAGCACTTAGTTTTGATTATAATAATAATGTTATTATATAGTTTTTAAAAATGAAATATTAAATATCAAATTAGTTATCTTAGGAGTTATATTTAATTTTGTGGCTGAGGCTGTTACAGTGAGAGATCTGTAATACTAAGAGTAAAGGCAATGATGTACAAAGAGAATAATTCAAATTAAGCAGCATATTCTATGAATCTGAATGTCAGTGATGGTGCCAGATGATGTTCAAAAATACAGGACAAAATCCATTGGGACAATTGATTCAGAAACAACAAAGTCTCTTGGTTACAGAATTGTCCGTTACTTTACTACCACAGCAAAACACACACTTCTGTATCCACCAAAATTACCATTACTAGCTTTCCACTATATCCGAATAATTGTGTTATATGGAGTTTTTTTATTAACACACTGGCCGTTTCCAACCAAGGCAGGGCGGCATGAAAAGAAAAACTTTCATCATCATTCACTCCATCACTGTCTTGCCAGAGGCGTGCTTACACTACAGTTATAAAACTGCAACATTAACATCCCTCCTAATGGAGGGTTTATTGAATGTATTTATTTATATATACAGTAGTCCCCTGTATCTGTTTGGCATATGTTTCAAAACCTACTTTGGATACCTGCAACCATGGGTAGTAGTGAACCCTGTGTATAAGTCATTTTCCATTTACATACATATACCTATGATAAAGTTTAATTGATAAATTACGCACAATAAGTCAAGAATTAGCACTTTCACTGATGGGAAGCACTTCATGGCTTCTCTTAGGCTTTGAAGAACTGCCACCATAGCTACTTTTGCCCTTTAGAGCCATTATTAAACAAAATTAATGGTTATTTTCGAACCATGGCAAACTGTAGATAACTAAAACGACAAAAACTGAATACAGTGGTACCTCGACTTACGATGGTCCCCAAACTCACCCTTTTATGTAAGTTTATTTTTTTAAATGCTTTTGTAAGTGTAATTTTGGGGGTCTAAAAGGACTAGTCTATTTTACATCATTCCTTATGGGGATAAATTTGTTTGGTAATGGCACTTGAACAGCATTCTGGAATGAAAAAATATCGTAAGTCGAGGTACCACTGTACGTGGATACAGGGGTTCAACTGTATAAGCAAATAATAGTTATTGCCATTGTAGTCTTTAGTTAGGTTAAAGTTTGCCCATTATGCTCTGCATAACTATGTGCTTCTGCATGCATAACCCGATGTCACCATCTCTGTGCAAACATTGTATCATGCTGAAACATATCTTTCTCTTTGTCTTAGTTTCAGGTTCAGCATACCATTGCAAAGTTCAAAATGTTCATGTGCATTCTCTTAGCTCTAAGAACAATTGAGTTGATACCTTGAAGCCTCTTTGCTATGACCTTACAAGTGCTGTGTTTTCCAGCATATAAGCCGGCACGGCTTATATGCTGAAAATCAGCTCACACCTTATACAGTGGACCCTTGGTTTTCGTTCACCTCCAAACTCGAACAATTATGTAAGTGTATTTTTGTAAGAGCTTTTGTAAGTGTATTTTTGGGGGTCTGAAATGACTAATCTAATTTACATTTGTCCTTATGGGAACAAATTTGTTCGGTAAAGGCACTCGAACAGCATTCTGGAAAGAATTTTCAACGAAAACCGAGGGTCCACTGTATGCTCAAAGTGAGTGTCAAGGGTAGGCTTTGGGTTATGCTTTAGCAGTTCTTTAATAACCTTATGTTACAATTGCTTGGAAACATAGTCTTATATACTCGTGTGCCTTGTATGCCAGAAAATACAGTATCTGTTATGCAGTAATTGAGATATATACAAATGCGGATAAAAAAGTACAACATCGATTTTCTGGTCACTGATGGTCCAGAAACTCTTATAATCCTTACAAATTTACGAGCAGGAACATGAAATTCCCACAGCAGTGTATTAACCACCCTACTGTATGTCACTTATCCAACCCCAAGACCAAGGAATACTGCACTCTCTAAAGGCGGAAAACTCAGTAATCCGGAAAAGATTTGGAACAAAAGAGTCCGGGAAATCGATGCAGTACTACTTGTATACTATATGAATGAAGAAGCTGTTAGTTACAAGTGAAACAGTTGTGTTATAGACCCTTTATTTCATCTAGATACATATGGTACATTTAGAATAAAAAGTCACAATACCGTGACTGAAACAATACACAAATAACCCACACAGGAGAAAAACTTACAATGATGTCACGGTCCAACTTGGTCCATTAACTAGCTTTCATAAGTTTTGTTCTCCTACGTGTGGGTTATTTGTGTATATGGTACTTTTGTAATGCCTTTGCTGATTGTTGATTTATTATGGCTGTCTTTCACATGTTCTCTGAAGCTCTTTATTTTGGGCCTCAGGAGCTGCTACCACTTTTTCTTAAAATACTTTTGATTTATAGATACTGTTCAAGACTTTGTTTAAAACAAATGAATATCCCAACTCAAAGCTGGGGGACTTGAGCTAGAGCTCATCATGGCCATGCTGTTGGGAGATTAATCTGTAAAAACTTGGATTTATGGTCACAGTGGGGCCCATGTTAACCTTCTATGGTGTATAAAAATATCTAGTTGGATCAATCTTATTGTAGCCAGCTGGCCCAGTGGCTTATGCACTGACCTGGAGTTTTACGACTCACCTGCCATGGGTTCTAACCTCACCCATACTGTGAAATATCCTAAGTGTGTGTATTGAGCACTTTGTTCCTAATAATCTTCAATGGACTTGCCACAGTTCCTTTATAGAAAATCCTTTTTGTATGTGAATAATTTCACCATTGTTTGTGGTAACTGGTTCATCTGAACTGTGAACAGGCATCTGAACTATGATTCAGGTAAGATAATATAATTATTATTATAATTATAACTAAGAGCTAAACCCATTGACAAACATCGACTGGCAAACCGAGTTAGACATCTATACAGATACTGACATGTTTTTTTTTTTTTTTTTTTTTTTTATTAACACATCGGCCGATTCCCACCAAGGCAGGGTGGCCCGAAAAGAAAACTTTCATCATCATTCACTCCATCACTGTCTTGCCAGAAGGGTGCTTTACACTACAGTTATAAAACTGCAACATTAACACCCTCCTTCAGAGTGCCGGCACTGTACTTCCCATCTCCAGAACTCAAGTCCGGCCTGCCGGTTTCCTGAATCCTTCATAAATGTTACTTTGCTCACACTCCAACAGCACGTCAAGTATTAAAACCATATGCCTCCATTCACTCCTATCAAATACGCTCACACATGCTTGCTGGAAGTCCAAGCCCTCGCACACAAAACTTCCTTTACCCCCTCCCTCCAACCTTTCCTAGGCCGACCCCTACCCCGCCTTCCCTCCACTACAGATTTATACACTCTCGAAGTCACTCTGTCTCGTTCCATTCTCTCTACATGTCCAAACCACCTCAACAACCCCTCCTCAGCTCTCTGGACAATCGTTTTGGTAATCCCGCACCTCCTCCTAATTTCCAAACTCCGAATTCTCTGCATTATATTCACACCACACATTGACCTCAGACATGACATCTCCACTGCCTCCAGCCTTCTCCTCGTTGCAACATTCATCACCCATGCTTCACACCCATATAAGAGCGTTGGTATAACTATACTCTCATACATTCCCTCTTTACTTCCATAGACAAGGTTCTTTGTCTCCACAGACTCCGAAGTGCTCCACTCACCCTTTTCCCCTCATCAATTCTATGATTCACCTCATCCTTCATAGACCCATCGCCGACATGTCCACTCCCAAATATCTGAATACATTCACCTCCTCCATACTCTCTCCTCCAATCTGATATCCAATCTTTCGTCACCTATTCTTTTTGTTATCCTCATCACCTTACTCTTTCCTATATTCACTTTCAATTTTCTTCTTTTACACCCTACCAAATTCATCCACCAACCTCTGCAGCTTCTCTTCAGAATCTCCCAAAAGCACAGTGTCATCAGCAAAAAGCAACTGTGACAACTCCCACTTTGTATTTGCTTCTTTATCTTTTAGCCCAACACCTCTTGCCAAGACCCTCGCATTCACTTCTCTTACAACCCCATCTATAAATATATTGAACAACCACGGTGACATCACACATCCTTGTCTAAGGCCCACTTTTACTGGGAAATAGTCCCTTCCCTCCTACACACTCTAACCTGAGCCTCACTATCCTCATAAAAACTCTTCACTGCTTTCAGTAACCTTCCTCCTATTCCATACACCTGCAACATCTGCCACATTGCCCCCTATCTACCCTATCATACGCCTTTTCCAAATCCATAAATGCCACAAAAACATCTTTACCCTTATCCAAATACTGTTCACCTATATGTTTCACTGTAAACACTTGGTCTACACACCCCCTACCTTTCCTAAAGCCCCCTTGTTCATCTGCTATCCTGCTTTCTGTTTTACTCTTAATTCTTTCAATAATAACTCTACCATACACTTTACCAGGTACACTCAACAGACTTATTCCCTATAATTTTTGCACTCTCTTTTGTCCCCTTTGCCTTTATACAAAGGAACAATACACGCTCTCTGCCAATCCCTAGGTGCCTTACCCTCTTCCATACATTTATTAAATAATAGCACCAACCACTCCAAAATTATATCCCCACCTGCTTTTAACATTTCTATCTTTATCCCATCAATCCCAGCTGCCTTACCCCCTTTCATTCTACCCACTGCCTCACGAACTTCCCTACACCCACAACTGGCTCTTCCACACTCCTACAAGATGTTATTCCTCCTTGCCCTACACACGAAATCACAGCTTCCCTGTCTTCATCAACATTTAACAAATCCTCAAAATATTCTCTCCATCTTCCCGATACCTCTAACTCTCCATTTAATAACTCTCCTCTCCTATTTTTAACTGTCAAATCCATTTGTTCTCTAGGCTTCCTCAACTTATTAATCTCATTCCAAAACTTTTCTTATTTTCAACAAAATTTGCTGATAACATCTCACCCACTCTCTCATCTGCTCTCTTTTACATTGCTTCACCACTCTTTTAACCTCTCTTTTCTCTCCATATACTCTTCCCTCCTTGCATCACTTCTACTTTGTAAAAACCTCTCATATGCTAACTTTTTCTCCCTTACTACTCTCTTTACATCATCATTCCACCAATCGCTCCTCTTCCCTCCTGCACCCACTCGCCTGTAACCACAAACTTCTGCTGAACACTCTAACACTACATTTTAAATCTGACATGTATGTATTAATAATTTTCTAAAAAGACCCAATACCTCTATAAAGCATTGCCCTAAAAAAACTAAACAGATCACAGCTAAGAGACTAAACAGTCCCTGGCTAACACCCAGCATTCTCAAATCCATTAATATAAAACACCTATATGAAAAACAGTACAGAACGGGTCAAATGACAAGAGACCAAACAAAATGTTACTCGTCAAACCTAACCAGCCTGATAAGAAGGTCAAAAAATTGTATTATGAGAACAGATTACATAACTTAAAGGTGATATGAAAAGACCTGGAAAACCCTATCTGAAATTCTAGGAACTAAAAAGATATCCAGAAACAGAACAATCAAACTAACAAAACCAGATGAACCCCTACTCCCACTGATTGAAAAACAGACTCAATGTTTTCTTGTCTACCATAGGAAAAAAACTGGCAAGAAAATCCCAAGTTCAAACACTCCACCTTACGACTACCTCACTGGCACCTACTCGAATACACTATTCTTAGCTCCGACCAACCCAACAGAAGTCTCACTTGTTATCAACACATTAAAAAACAAGGCAGGAGAACTAAATAACTTACCACCTTTTATATACAAAAAAGCTTCTCAAGTACTATCACCAATTATTGCAACACTCTTAACAAATCCATTGAATCTCCACCTTCCCATCAATACTCAAAATAGCGAGGGTTACCCTATACATAAAGGAGGAGACATGAATAACTATAAGCCAATATCTAACTTACCCCTTCTCTCCAAAATTTTGAAAATTAATTCATAGGCAGATCTATTCATACCTCATCTCCACAACATGATCAACCCCTGTCAGTTTGGTTTCAGGCCTAATAAAAACACAAATGATGCTATTATACACATGCTAGAAATAATATACACCGCTCTCGAGAAAAAAAAATCTCACTGGGAAACTTCATTGATTTACGTAAAGCTTTTGATACAGTTGACCATGATCTGTTACACTTAAAATTATCACACTAGTATAAGAGGCACTCCCTCAACTACCTAAAGTCATACCTTAGTGCACAGAAGCCAATGTGTACACAAATGGAGCTAACTCTTCCACACAAACAATTACAGTTGGTGTCCCGCAGTGAAGTGTCTTGGCCCATTTCTCTTTCTCATTTACATAAACGACCTATCAAATGCATCTCAACTACTCAAACCCATACTATTTGCAGATGACACTACATACGTCTTCTCTCACCCATGCCCAGTCATACTAGCCAACACTGAAATGCTGAATTACAGAAAATATCTACCTGGATGATGACTAACAAGCTTACTCTCAATGTTGATAAAACTATTTCATTCATTTGAGAACAGAGCTACAAATGTTCCCTTAACATAATGATAAATGGATCACTTGTCACAAAACTCAGAGGAAAATTCTTAGGAATCCACTTGACAGTGGCCTCAAATTTCAAAACACAGTACAACAAATTTTTAAGAAAGTCTCAAGACGTAGGAATACTATCCCAAAATAGGTACTATGTTCCACAACCAGCTCTCCTTTCCCCGTATCACTCACTCATTCCCCATCTCACCTATGGAATTGCTGGGC
>WNWK01045448.1:0-14721 GCA_009830355.1 Cherax destructor
GAAGGGAAAAATACCTTGTTTGTTGCTGGCTTTGCCCTGTATTTTTGCAAAGATGAATGTCGTTGGATTGGTATAACCATCAGTAGAATTTTTGTTTTTTTGGGTTTATATTACACGGGATTTCATGATTGATTTTTTTGGGATTTTTTAAATGTATTTTCTACTAATAGCTTACCAAGTGGTATCCGTCTATTTGACGTATCTATTTTATTTGCATGTGAAGTGTTTGGACAATTTTCCGTTTAATTATTTTATTTTTGCGTGTTTGATAAAACCTAAAACACCGTCCGCTTATTAACGGGACAAGGATCCCATTTTTGAATCCGGTCTTTGGGTTTCCTTTATTTCTTTTCTGGAATCCTGATCACTTATTTAATGGGTCCTGTGGGGAATTTTGGGTTACTTGATCAGACCACGGGAAAAAGGTTAAACAGGTAAAAAATCAGTTTGATAAAAAGAACCCCATGTTGGAAAAAAAATCCGGGGTTCTGGCAGCCTACTATGATGGACGGCCGTCCTCTGGCCCCTTAGTTTACCTCTGGCACCCTTTTTCTTCGGCCCCCGGTTAACCTCCCCCTGGTTTCCACCGGGGGTTTTGGCTTTATGGATCACTGTCTGGGTTTTTTTTTTTCTCCTCCACCACAACACTGCTTTTTTTCATATGGTTGACTGGATGATAAAAGACTTATGTTGTTGAAATCTTTCCTGACAACCCCCTCACACTGTTTATCGTTTTTTTTCACCGGGACAATTTACGTTTTTTCCAAGATTGTGCACCTATTCGTATTTAAAAATTTTTTTAATCAATGTTTTCACTAGATTTTGGTCAGGTACACTAGGATTAAAATTTACAAAAAGCGACCGGGGTTGGGTGGAGACGACCGCTGGCAACTGATTTAAAACCCAGAAACTCTTAGGCCAAACACTTACTTAAACATTTATTAACTTATCTGTATACTAGGGCACCACTGTATATTCACTATAAAGTTATATCTCCCCTTGTTTTCAGGAGACTTTCTTTCCTCGAAAATATTTGTTCTCTTTTGTTATTTCACACGAATTTGGGCCTAAGTTCCCCCCTGGGGGAGCACTGCTGCTTTCACTAATTCTTTTTTTTTTTTTTGGGCTCAGTATAACTGTTTTCTGCCATTAGTTCCAGCACTGGATGTACCCTTTTAAGATCATCACAGTTTTAAAGTTCTAGCATGGAGACTGTGAAAAAACGAAAAAAAATGGAGCGGCGGGCCGGGAAGATCATAAAAAAAAGACAAGCACTGGGTTATATTTCTATTCCAATAGATGAGAAGGGTAGCAAAATGTGCCTTGTGGAACAGAGTTTTTTAAGTAGCTGCCTCAGACTTTTCTGTTGATTATTTTTTTTACTTGTTAGATTATAGCCATTCCCCCCTTTTTCCTTTATCCAAAAAAGCGTGATAAAAGGAATTAAGGGTTGAGATAAACTATAAATTTCCCCAAAAAATAAAAAAAATTGTGAACAGGTAAAGTTTAATGGCTCGTGAAAGCTCTGTTCCCGGCCTTTGCTCCCATCTTTTCATCCCTTCGGACGGGGGGGGATATAAACCACAGTGTTTCTTTTTTTAGATGACACCCCAATTGTATGAGTGCCACCGTTGAAGACACTGCAAGACTCCCAAACGACAAACCAAACTTTAAAGGGGTGCGAAACAATATAAATTCAATGATGGGAAATTTTAATTTCTAATCGGAAAAAGGAAGAAAATTAAAATTTACGGAGTCAAAACTAATTCCAACCACAAATAGAGCGAAAAAATAATGTCAAAGACCTGGGGGTGATCATGACAGAGGATCTCTGCTTCAAGGACCATAACACCATTAACAATTGCATCTGCTAGAAAAATGACAGGATGGATAATGAGAACCTTCAAAACCAGGGATGCCAAGCCCCGTGACGACCTTTACAGATCGGCTTGTTCTATCTAGGCTGGAATATTGCTGCACACTAACCATTCAAAAGTGGGTGAAATTGCTGACCTTGAAAATGTGCAGAGAGACCTTCATGGCACACAACTGCGATAAACCACCTCAATTACTGGGAGCTCGGCTTGGTTTCCTAAACCTGGCCTTCTAGAAGCATAGGTCATTATTATATACACATGGAAAATTCCTCAGTTAGTACCAAACTTCTTTGAAAATCCTGCTCCCTTGAAAGCAAAAGACTCAGCAGGCGATGTAACATCCCCCAATGAAAGCAAGAGGTGCCACTAGCACGTTGAGGGACAACACAATAAGTGTCAGGGGCCCAAGATTGTTCAACTGCTTCCCAGCATACATCAGGGGGATTACCAACAAGCTCCTGGCTGTCTTCAAAGCAGGCACTGGACAGGCACCTAAAGTCGGTACCTGACCAGCCAGGCTGTGGTTCATTCTCGTTGGACTGCGTGCAGGCTAGCAGTAACAGCCTGGTTGATGGGCTCTGGTCCAACATAGGCCTGGTCTGAACTACCGGGCGCAGGCGTTGACCCCTGGAATTCTCTCAGGTAGCTCAGGCAACTCACTGCAAATTCCTGGATCTAAATAGTTACACACAACTAATTAATACACCAACCGGATCACACAGTTCTCAGCACCCTAATTATTACTGCCTCACTTTGTAACCGCTCTGAACATTAGTCAGTCAGTCATTACCACAGGTCTTAGTGATCATTTCATCATTTACTATGAAAAACTTGTCTTGGGACTGCCTTCTTGTAAGCTGCACTTTGAGCAAGCACTGTTGACACCGACATACAGACACTTCTCTCAGACTTACAAGTGGCTATGGGAAAAATTTCTAGCTGACTGCAGTGAAAAATTCCCCACTACATACACGATATGAAGAGGTTTAACTTACTTGATGGAGTGGACATGTGGCTCCTGATCCTTCCTAAGCTATGACCTCTAGCTTACCATGGGAAGGAAAGAGGCTTTTTAATCTGCAAATTAAGTGGTAATTAGTGTCCTGCACCTCAGAGTTCCCTGGTTTCAAAGGATATCCCTTAAGCAATATATGCAGTAAGTGACACTAGCTTCTAGACTAATACTTAAGGGGGATTGCCCACAATTATTACCTTATAGTGGGCATTCGCCCGCTTATAACCCACAGCTCAAATAACCCCACCTTACTCCGAATATCGCCGGCCAGCTTTACTAAGAGAAATGCAGAGTGTATTATCTTACTGCGGGGGCCTGGGCCAGAGACGAATCCACAGTACGTCGGGAAGCCTCTGTGATTCTTGGTTCCCAGGCAAGTATTTTGAAGACACGTGGGGGACCGAGCTCTAGCTCTTAGTACCCTGTTAACACCACGATGTCCAAGTCAAGAAGAAAGAAGTGGCGCTCTCTCCCGCTTAGATTCAAGTGTGGAGCTGCCAGTTCTCTCTAGCTACATAACCTAATGTTCGCCTATTTAAGGCTTATATCTACCTATATTAAGGTGCTAGAACTACATTATTAATATCTAACGTTGCCTCAATAATCCTAATATTAGATACTAACTGTACAAACTTGCCTAGATGTTCCTAGGAGAATAAATCTGTCAATTAAAATGTACACAATTGTTACCTCTGCCAACTTGAATGTGTATGTTTGTTTTGGTTGGGTTTGTGGGTTCATGAACTCCGAGGACCGATCCATGGTATGTTTAAGGCTCCTAACGGCTCACTTACCCTGTGGAACTTTAGTGACTCAAAAGTTTCCACAAGTATAGTGTAGTGTTGTGTAGTGTAATGTTGTCACCAGTCCACTAACACCCGGGTACCTAATTGCTGCTGGGTGAACAGGACATGTGTTAGGAAACAGTCCATCAATTTTGTAGAAAGTACAGCATAGGGCAAAAAAAGTTGCTTATATAATGGCGGTGGGGGGCAGGGGAGGGGGGGGGGCAGGGTACCATCCACTAGTCGAAGTAGGTCTTGCCAAAGGTTGGACAAGTGTTGCATATGTGTCAATTTATCAACTTGTCGGTTCTCTGAACCATTCATCTACATCCTTCACCCCCAACATCTTGGGATCTTGATACAAACGGATTCTTCAACACTTGCCCAAACCCTTTTGGGACGAAGACCTACTTCGACTAGTGGATTTCCACTATGACCCCCCTCCCCCTGCTTCGCCTCCCTGTCTACAGAAATTAAGCAACTTTATTGCCCTATGCTGTACTTACTACAAGATTGATGGACTGAACACATCGACTCCAGGCCGAGGGACTGATTACCTCAAACTCCTCCTCTCCTTACAACTTTCTACTTTGTTTTGGGACTGATGAAGCCACTGTGTGGCGAAACGTTTCCTCAATAAAGATACCCAAGTGTTGCATATGTGTCTAATTTATCAGTTTGGGAGACACAGATGATGATCAAACTAAATGCAAATTATGTGATCAGGCATATGGTCACTGTCTTGAACACTATGTGCTTAATTGTCCACTTATTAAGGAATATAGAGATAGACAGTATAAAAACCCTTTATGTGACATGTCAAGATATCTTATTAATTAAAATAAGATACCAGTTATACTAAGCAAATTTCCTAAATTTGCTTGTAACAGATAAGTGAACTGTAGATATAAATCCAAATGTACAATTGTTAACCCTTTTGTTGCCTTGCTCCTAGGCCTTTGTGTATCCATATGCTCTTGCCTACCGTCCACAGGATGAATATGGGGTGCACAATAAACTAGCCACTTCGGTTGCAAAATCTAATCTAATCTAATCCAGCCTTGGGCAACAAATGTTCCTCGTACCATCGAGAAGTCGGGCTCTGCACTGACTCGCCTCCGGGTTGGGCACTCACGACTGGCGGCTCATCTACACCGCCTTCGAATGATGGACTCTCCGTACTGCCCGTGGTGTCCCTCACAGCCTGAGACGGTGGAACACTTCCTACTGTGGTGCCCGCGTTATCACTCTGCACGGACTGTTCTCCGTGCGGCCTTGCACATGTTTGGGGTGCAATCTTTAACCCTACCTCTCCTTCTTAATGGGGAGGGGTTTGATCCTCCAGACCGTCAGGAAATATTGGCCTGTACCTGCACATTCTTGCTGGCTTCAGGGCGCATTAAAACTTATAATACGCAGTTATTAATCTAACATCCTTCCACTTTGGTCGAGGTTCCTTCTCCGAGCGTTAGACGGCAGGGCTCGATACGGCGTATGCTGTCAGTAGCCCTATAAAACCCCAACGAAGAAGAAGTCGGGCTCGATGCGGCTTATGCTGTCAGTGGCCCTGATAACCCCAACAAGAAGACGAAGAATGGCGTCTATTAGTCAGCTGATGAACACTTTCTCTAGAATTTTCGACCCTTTGTACAGACACAAAGGTTTGACTATATATTGCTGAAGCTTCACTTTTGAGTTAATGTATGTAGAATTTTAGAGTTGGATAAACACAACCCGCACATATAAAAAGAGGAGCTTGACGACGTTTGTCCGACTTGGACCATTTACAAAGTCACTTTGTAAATGGTCCAATCGGACGAAGTCGTCGTCAAGCTCCCTTCTTTATATGTGCGTTTGTATTTTCCCGTCACGGTATTGTGCCTTTTTTGTTATTTTAGAGTTGGATATTATGTAAACGTTAAATAGGGGGCGTACAAGCAACTAGTCGCTAGTTAGTTAGTTTTAGTTTGATATCTTTATTATGCACCCCATACCCATCCTGTGGGCGGTAGTCAAAAGATTACAGAGGTACATAATGGGTCCAGGGACTGGACGCCAAAGTTTTGATAGCTGAGCAAGTTACAAAGGTAATGAACTAACAAGCTACAAAGGTAATGAACTCACAAGTTACAAAGGTAATGAACTCACAAGTTACAAAGGTAATGAACTCACAAGTTACAAAGGTAATGAACTCACAAGTTACAAAGGTAATGAGCTCACAAGTTACAAGGTAATGAGCTCACAAGTTACAAAGGTAATGAACTCACAAGTTACAAAGGTAATGAACTCACAAGTTACAAAGGTAATGAACTCACAAGTTACAAAGGTAATGAACTCTCAAGTTACAAAGGTAATGAACTCACAAGTTACAAAGGTAAAGAACTCACAAGTTACAAAGGTAATGAACTCACAAGTTACAAAGGTAATGAACTCACAAGTTACAAAGGTAATGAACTCACAAGTTACAAAGGTAATAAACTCACAAGTTACAAAGGTAATGAACTCACAAGTTACAAAGGTAATGAACTCACAAGTTACAAAGGTAATGAACTCACAAGTTACAAAGGTAATGAACTCACAAGTTACAAAGGTAATGAACTCACAAGTTACAAAGGTAATGAACTCACAAGTTACAAAGGTAATGAACTCACAAGTTACAAAGGTAATGAACTCACAAGTTACAAAGGTAATGAACTCACAAGTTACAAAGGTAATGAACTCACAAGTTACAAAGGTAATGAACTCACAAGTTACAAAGGTAATGAACTCAAAAGTTACAAAGGTAATGAACTCACAAGTTACAAAGGTAATGAACTCACAAGTTACAAAGGTAATGAACTCACAAGTTACAAAGGTAATGAACTCACAAGTTACAAAGGTAATGAACTCACAAGTTACAATGGTAATGAACTCACAAGTCATGGTTTTTATTCATATTAACCTGAAGGGTTAGAAACTCGAGATATTCCAAGGAATAATAATAATAATAGTAGTTTATTGTGACATGCTACAAAGATGTACAATGAGTTAAAGGAATCGGGTGTACATGCCAAAAGCCTCTTATATGCAGAGCATTGTGGGCAAACATAAAGTTAACTTTCAACTAAATGGTAAAAATTATAGTAAACAATTTACATTATAAGTATAGTTGAGTATTTAAGCTATGAAATTTGAACATAATTTGAACATAACAATTTTGAAACATAATTTGAACATAACAATTTTGAAACATAATAGTTTTACAATTTTGAAGCATTACAGTTTTATAATATATCAACATAATAATTTATTATTTGTAGTAATGCCATTTATTAAATCAGATCAAACAAATCAAATCAATTATTTGTATTGCAATAACAGTTTATATGGTCATTAGATGAGTTACAAGGAGCACAAGAGTACATGAGAATGGATTTCTTTATTTGGTAATGCTGTAGGAACAAAGTTAGATTAAGTTGCATTAATTATAACAGGTTTATACATTTATGAGATACATAAGTTTCAACATTTGCACTAGATTAAGTTGAGAAATTATTGTTCTTTGAGCAATTATGTAAGGGGTTTTGAGGCTAGGGATTTTGCATTTTGCCAAGAAGGGGTGTTGGAAAAGAATGGTTGTCCAGAGCAATTGGTATAAATTGCTGGCTGGACAAACACTGTAAGGATAATGCAGTACCATTCATTTGCAACTGGGACCACTTCTATGGCCGAAATGACATGTATGCCAGGGATGGGGTTCACTTATCCAGGGCAGGTGTGGATTTTCTTGCTAGCTCAGTTGAGGGTGTTGTTAGGACTTTAAACTAGGATTAGTTAGAGGTATGGGTTTAGAAATGGAAAATACTGAGTGTTGAAATATAGATCTAGGCTTTGATATAAAAATCTTAACAATAACAAGGACAGTAATAGGTATAGTGGAAAACAGAAAGGAGCAGGAAGGGTAAAGAGAAAGGAGGGTCTTTAAAAGTGTATTATGCAAATAGTCGTAGTGCTAGGAATAAGATGGACAATTTGAAATTAGTTGCAAGTGCAGGTAACATTGATGTATTTGCCATAACTGAGACGTGGTTCAATACGAAAAATAGGGACATGCCTGCTGAATGTCATATACAGGGTTTTAAATTGTTCCAAGTAGACAGAAGTTTCGGGAAGGGGGGTGGGGTGGCACTGTATGTCTAAGATTGCTTGAACTGTTGCATAAAAACGGGTATAAAGTCTGAAATAACACATACAGAGTCTGTCTGGATAGAATTTTCAGAGGGGCATGAAAAATTGAGATTAGGTGTGATATACCGTCCCCCAAACTTAGATAGGGACCAAGGGAGACTACTATGGGAGGAAATTGTTAAGGCCACAATGCACGATAACGTAGTTATTCTAGGAGACTTCAACTTTAGTCAGATTGATTGGAATTTCTTGACTGGGAATTTAGAATCTAACGACTTCTTAGAAGTAGTTCAAGCTTGCCCTAGCCAGCCATACAGAGCAAATAACATCCCTAAACACGAAGGTTGAAGATGCTGTCAAGGACTGGAAGACCAACATGGATACCCAGCTGGCCGACTATTTTTCTAACCAAGAAGATAAAACTGAGCAAGATAAGTTATCTAACGCGGTAATAATTAGCAGTGCACTCTTTCCAAGTGGCATAAACCATACCAACTGCAAAGATGCTGCTCTTCAGACCATAAAAGACCACTTAAATGTAGTAGTACCAGCATCAGAGATAACAGAATCACAATTACTTAGCACACAAGGTAGAAAACAGAGTGTTATGCTTAGATTTCACACGATAGACAGTAAAACCGATCTGATTAAATCATCAATTAGTGCAAAAAAAGATCTTTATGTAAATGAGTGTCTCACAAAAAAACGTCAGAACCTCCTATACAGAGTAAGAAAACTTAAACGTGAGAATAATGACAAAATCCACCAGTGCTTCACACGGGATGGGAAAATCCTAGTTAAGAAATCAAATGTAGGCCGTGCTTATACTATATCACGAATGAAAATGAACTGTCCAACTTCCTTCGAGATGATAACCTTACAGAGACTGATCAACCTCAATGACCAAATCCTTAGTCTGCGTTAGTGCAACAATTGTGCTAGTAACTGCAACCTCACTATCTTAAATTTCTCACAAAATTGATTGTAGTATATTAAAACACTTAAACTGTCCACACGTAGATATATGTTCACCTGCGTACTGCTCCGAATATTTTGAAAAAAAAAATTCATTTTTTTTTTTTAAAAATGAAGAGCGCATTTTTATAAACAGGATAGGCTAAAAAAAAAATTTAGGGCCAGTACTTACCGAGATATAAGCCCGCCAATTTGGTGCTGGATGCTCACCTGACGGCAACATCAAGTCCTGCCGCTTGCAGAAGTATTGCCGATATACCTTTTTTTCTAGTTTTCATTTTAATTTATATAATTTTTTTTGTTCTGATAATTACAATTTACAGTAGTTCCTGTGATTTCATAGCCAATCTTTGTTCTAACACTAATATTATGTACTGAAATAGTACTCAAATAGTCACAATCACACCAACAGGTGAACATTTTCGCCTACTTTGGTCATTTACTATTGTCTATAAATATATAAGAAGTATTTATAGGTCCCAGCAATGTTTTAGACATCCAGGAGTATATATGAAACTCCTTGAAGAATAGTGTTATGACAATTGCCAGATAACTACTGATAAGGCAGTGACATTGATGAATGAATGTGTGCAGGGAACCCTTGCTCTTTCACTCTGTATCTATCTATCTGTCTGTCTGTCTGTCTGTCTATCTGTCTGAATCTGTTTGTCTGTATCTGTCTGTCTCTCTGTCTGTGTCTGTCTAGCTCTACTTATCTGTCTTTCTGTCTGCCTGTGTGCCTGGAGTATATGAAACTCCTTGAAGAATGGTGTGTTGACAAGTGTCAGATAACTCTTGACAGCCCAGTGACATTTGATAAATGTCAGCAGTGCTGGAGGGAACCCTCCCTTTTTCAATGTCTATCTGTCTGTCTGTCTGTCTATCTGTCTGTCTATCTATCTGTCTGTCTGCCTGTATCTGTCTGTTTGTCTAGCTCTGCTTATTTCTGTCTAACTCTGCTTATCTGTCTTTCTGTCTGCCTGTGTGTGTCTTTCCGTCTGCTAGTCTCAGTCTCAGAGTGTCGTTCGTAAGCCAACAGGTATTATACATGATGCAGAAGTGACGATGCGTATTACTTGCCAGTCATGGTTATTATGCCTTATATCTACAAGCATTGTATAGCACTTTGCCTGGAATTTTTGGGTTATCCTAGGTAATTTACACTATGTATAATAACTGTACTTATGTGTACATGTGAGAGAGAGAGAGATATATAGGACATATAGATATAGATAGATATATAGACAGACAAAGATATAGACAGACAAAGATATAGACAGACAAAGATATAGACACAAAGATATAGACACAAAGATATAGACAGACAAAGATATAGACAGACAAAGATATAGACAGACAAAGACATAGACAGACAAAGATATAGACAGAGTTATAGACAGATAGAGAGACAGCCAGAGACAGCCAAAACCAGCCAGCCTGCAGAATACATATGAACATAAGAAAGAAGGAACACTGCAGCAGGCCTACTGGCCCATGCAAGGCAGGTCCATGTCACCCCCCAGCTTAGACCAATGACCCACCTAGTCAGGTCACATCCTCTGAAGGAAGGAGCATGACATCAGACCTAGTAGCACAAGCTAGTCAGGTCCAACTCACACCCACCCACAGCCACTCATGTATTTATCTAACCTATTTTTACTTTCCTCTTATAAGGGGAGTGTTAATGCGACATGACATCAGTGAATCCCTGGTGTTTGCCACAGTATTTGCTCTAGCTTGCACTCAATTGAACTGGTGCTCCCACAAGGTACTAAGTGGTCCCAGATTTTTTTAATACTGCGCACACTGAGGGTGCAGATCCATTCTCTCATGTCTAGGCGACTCAGGCCTATCACACTAAATTTGAAGGAATGAAAAATAAAACGTAGATCTACGTTCGGAGCAGTACGCACGTGAACGTATATCTACGTGTGGACAGTTTAAGGGTTAATGTAATTAACTTCATAATTGTTCTAATAACTGCTACCTCACTATCTTAAATTTCCCACTAAATATGATTGTGTAACTTATTTTGTATTATATATATACAGTGGACCCCCGAGTTTCGTAAACCCCGGAAATCGTACATTTATGTAAGTATAATATTGTAAGTGCTTGTGGAAAAGTATTTTTGGGGGTCTGAAATAGACTAACCTACGTGACATTTTTCCTTAAGGAGTAAATTCGTCGGTAATGGCACTTGAGCAGACTTCAGGAGTGAAGTTTTACGAAACTCTGGGGTCCACTGTATATTTTTCTTTATCTGTAACCATTTATTTTTGTTTTTTTAATACATATCTATCATTACCATTTCCCAACCTTAACTATTTACAGTATTAGTAATTACTTTTTACTTGAAATTTAATTACATGTACAGTGGACCCCCGAGTTTCGTAAACCCCGGAAATCGTACATTTATGTAAGTATAATATTGTAAGGGCTTGTGGAAAAGTATTTTTGGGGGTCTGAAATAGACTAACCTACGTGAAATTTTTCCTTAAGGGAGTAAATTCGTTCGGTAATGGCACTTAAGCAGACTTCAGGAGTGAAGTTTTTACGAAACTCGGGGGTCCACTGTATAACCTTTTTACTATTAGGCCACTCTACTTTACAAATTTATAGTAATTTGTGTGACTTATTTTGTATTCTTATAATCAAACAACTACCTCATTGTGTATGTGACTTATTTTATATTTCTTTTATAAGCAACTACCAAATAAGTACAATTATTTACTTATATTTTTTAACCCTTTACCGGGCACTCCCTGGAAATTGATAATTTCGAAATGTATTTCATATGAGTGGATAGAGTAGCTCAATGTAAGGATAATGAGCCCATATAATTGAAATTCTAAAAAAAACTTTTCGTGCAAATGCCAATATTCAAGGACCGTCTGTAGACGGTCCCGACCGTTAAAGGGTGTCAAATTCTGAATGTTGCAAATTTGCAATTGTTAATAAAACACCAAATAAGTATTTTTCTATTTTATTATACTAATAGACAATATCAAAAACACAAATGGAACTTGTTTCCAAACATTTTGTAAGTATAAAAAATATAAAAGTGGACCAAAGAGCAACATGGACACATTGCAAAGGGATAAAACTTTCAAGTCCCATATTCCTGAATTTCCTGAGAAAAAACAATCATTCTAGATCACTAATTGCTACAATGAAAGGCTATGAAGCAATTTCTTTCCTTCTTGATGCATAGATTTACCTTGTATACGGCACACGAAAATGAGGATGTGACATGATTTTTCATTTTGCTGCAATAATTGCATGTAAATATTCTGCCTTGCACTGGCCAGTGACCTAGCATTTTATCAAACCTATCATTTTGGTCAAACCTCACAGTGTCATCAGGCCTTTCTGCACCTTGGTACTGCACTGGAGATGGCAATAGGTCATCTGGTTCTGGATCTGAGTCACTTTTCTCCAAAATGCAGAGATATTTGAACTTCTGTTGGGAGGGTTCACCATAGAACATATTCTCATTGATCTGGAATGACAATAAGAATGTTCTGTACACACCCAGACCACTACAGAATTCATATATGCACTAGAAATTTTTATATAAATATTTATTTACTGAAATTTAAAATGTGGCCCTGACGGGCGGGACCGTCTGTACACGGTCCTCTTTTGTTGCACTTTTTTCAATTGCATGGTACACTAATATTATGCATATCTAACTCCTGATATATATCTCAAAATATGCCTAAACTATTCATTTACACACTGGACACAACAATTAGTACTTACCGACATTGTAGAGAGTATAATCACAGTATATATGAGTGGAAGAAGAGCAAAAATCCGGCTCTGGGTGACGCCAAGCGAGAAGTGTTTACATTTTGGTCTCTCAACCAATGGGAAGCGAGCAGATGCTGGTCTCACTTAGCTGGAGCGACTCACAGAAGGCTTGTGATTGGTCAGATATAGAGAACGGGAACCTAGATGCGCTGGGGGAGTAGGATGACACGTGCAAAAAACACGTGTTTAGGACCGTCTGTACACGGTCTTGCTCTATTTTTTTTTTTTTTTTTCAGTTCTATATTTTTTTTTTTTTATTAACACATCGGCCAATTCCCACCAAGGCAGGGTGGCCCGAAAAAGAAAAACTTTCATCATCAATACCTTTTTACCATAAGCCAATTTCAGTCACTTTATTTGCTTAAAATTTAATCAAAACTATTTTTACTATTAGTCCAATAGTTCTTTGCATTCATTTACCTCTTATTGCCTTTTATAAACTAAAAGTTTCAACCAGAGCAATATTGAATCAAAATAATTGTATTCTTATATTCAAACAACTACAGTGGTACCTCGACTTACGATATTTTTTCATTCCAGAATGCTGTTCAAGTGCCATTACCAAACGAATTTATCTCCTTAAGAAATGTTGTAAAATAGACTAGTCCTTTTAGACCCCCAAAATTACACTTACAAAAGCATTTAAAAAAATAAACTTACATAAAAGGGTGAGTTTGGGGACCATCGTAAGTCGAGGTACCACTGTACCTCATTGTGTATGTGACTTATTTTGAGGAAGCAATAAAGGAGTGGAAGAACAACATGGATAACCAGTTTAACGACTACCTTGCACTACAAGAGGAAAAAACCGAGCAAGATAAGTTTATCAGACGCAGTAATAGTGAACAGTCCATACTTTCCCAGTGATATGACCCAAGCAAACAGTAAAGACATTACTATACAGATCATAAAAGATCAAATAAACGTTAATGTACCAGTGACAGATATAAAAGAAGCACGATTACTAGGTTCCCATGGTAGAAAAAGTGTTATGATTAGATTCACCACACATGACAGGAAAACAGATCTAATTAAATCATCTATTGCAGCCAGGAAACAGGTATATATAAATGAATGTCTGACCAAAAAACGTCAGAACCTCTTGTATAAAATCAGAAGACTTAAGCGAGAGAATGATAAAATCCACCAATGTTTCACCCGTGATGGGAAAATTCTAGTGAAGAAAACAAGTGTAGGTCAGTTATATGTACTATCACAAATGAGAATGAACTATCAAGATTCCTTAGGGATGCAAATATTACAGAGACTGTCTAAACACAATGTCCAAACCAAAAACCCCCACGAATTTTAGTGTATGTTTTTCCCCATCTAACCCCATTTAAGTATTTGTCTATCCTTTTTGAATATTTTTGACAAAAAGTTTTATTTATATTTTTTAAAAACATACAAATTTTTTCTTGTGCCCATTTTTCAACCCACATTCCTATATATTTTGATTTTTCTTAATTTTTTAAATTTATAATTACTTTTTATCACCTAAATTGCTAAAAATGTATTTACCTTTTGTCCTTTTTTCCAACCTCATTTTATATACAGTGGCAATTGAAAATTCATTTTTTTTTCGTTTGAGAATGCTGTTCATGCCATTACCAAATGAATTTATCCCCATAAGGGAAAAATGTAAAAAAGACTAGTCCTTTTTTCACCCCCAAAAAAAATACTTTTCAAAAAACATTTAAAAAAAAAAAACTTACATAAAAGGGGCGATTTTGGGGACCATCGTAACTGGGGACCACTGTATTATTGATCACCCTAACTGCATAAAATTTTATTTCAAGCCATTTTTTACTATTAATATATTTTTTCTTTTTTTACACTTTAATAAATTTTTTTTCCCATAATAGTTTTCTTTTATTTTTTTATATTGCCTTTAATTTAAAATTTTAAATCACAACTAGTGCAATACTGAATCTAAATATTTGTTCCATTATAACCCTTTAAAATTATTCATAGTAATTTTCCCAAACCCGTTCAATTAGTTGAAAATAGTAAATCAATTACTTTTAAAGATATATCCTAAATCTCTGTAACTTTTTTTTTCAAAAGTGTTAATCCAATGAAATAA
>WNWK01045449.1:0-14720 GCA_009830355.1 Cherax destructor
TTACTTACTCTACGCTACTATTAGTACTATTACTGCCACTACTACTGTTACTATTACTACCACCACTACTGCTACTATTAGTAACACTACTGCTACTATTACTACCACCACTACTATTGTTTAATGCAGCTTGAATACACATACCTTAATGTGATGTCTGCCTGAAATGCCCTGGCATGATGGTGACTTTCTTTGTACTTACTTAATCAAAATTGTAAATACACATTGTAACCTTCAAAGAAATAAAATCTTTATCTTTAAAGTGTCCAACTTTAGAAAAATTCTTCTTGAAGAATTTATTGAATTACCTGGATATTTAAACATAAGTTTATTAAATGTGTTTAGTTACAGTTACTCATAAGTATAACTGAACAAGTTTTGAGTGATTACAAGAACCTTACACAGCAACACTTAAATTACCTAGTATAACTCAAGAAGTCAAAAAGACTTATTTCCATTCGGGTCTTTGAGGACCTCAGTGGAACCCCCTCTAAAAATTCATATTGGAAAAAAAATATTTTGGCCAAAAACTATATATTGCCATTTTCGGTTCTGAAATCTTGGATTTTTGCTAATTATTACCACAAAAAAAAAACTCGTTTTATGGAGTAATTAGGTTTCACGAGTTTAGATTTTAGATTTTGCCACCGAAGTAGCCAGTTTATTGTGCACCCCATATCTATCCTGTGGACGGTAGCGCAAGAGCATATGGATACACAAAGGCCTAGGCACTAGGTCCCAAAAGGGTTAATTGTACATTTGGATTTATATCTACATTTCACTTATCTGTTACAAACAAATTTAGGAAATTTGCTTAGTATAACTGGTATCTTATTTTCATGAATAAGATATCTTTATATGTCACATAGGTTATTATATTGTCTATCTCTATATTCCTCAATAAGTGGACAATTAAGCACATAGTGTTCAAGACAGTGACCATATGCCTGACCACATAATTTGCATTTAGTTTGATCATCTGTGTGTCTCCCAAACTGCCAGAAGTACTTGTAGCCAAGCCTAAGCGCCACTACAACATCAGTCAGTCTGTTCACATTGCTAGTTGCTCCATAAACATGCCCATCTATGCTCACGTTATCTTCTTGTAGGTTCGCCAGTATGTCCGGCGGGTCTTCTCAAATGGTGACCCGGCCTCACGTTATCATGAGCACAGATAGGCACGTTCATGGAAATTAGATTTGGATTTATATCTACAGAGTTTAGCGGCCTCTTAACTATGACATTTTTGTACGGCTTTATTCTAGAGCCGGTTATATACAGATTCAGCGTGACATTCTTTCAAAGTTTGGTTTATAACATGAGATGGCATCATCGGACCCATGTGGTGAACCATCACTAGAGGAAGGTTACTGGAATTATTTTCACAATCATTGTGAAGGTGCTCTCTCATTTTTATATAAACCATTCTCTTGTGACTGACTTGAACATTTTCATTACTGGTATACTATACTTAGAAGGTTGGGACAGGTAGCTGCCGATTTGTTAATTGCATTTTTGAAATTGAGTAATTTTTGTGTGTGAAATAACTAAAGTATGTTTCTTCTGAAGGCTTCAGTCTTTAATATCTTATAACAAGGATGATTCCTTCTAGTTGTGGGTTGTGTATGTACAAATTTTCCATTTTAATAACATAGTTATTAAACTAAGAATTGTTGGATTCTGTGTGATAAATGGAGAATCCTTCAGACCATCTTCAGCTTTCTAACGCTAGTATGGTTTTCCTAAATAGAAAAAAGGTTTTGGCCTGTGTTGGTGGAAAATTTGCCAGTTTATTGAATAAATTATGAAAAAAAAAAAAAAAAGGGAAAATGAAAAAAAAAAAACTGATTTCTTGCTACAATTTGTGATGGCTTATCCGATCGGCTTTCACCATTTAACTTCTAATTAGCTTTACAGTCTTATAGCTGGTGTATCGTGCTTAGGTTCGAAATAGTTTTTGGCTGTGTGGGTGCCAGTTTGCCATTTTGATATTTTTATTCACTCACCAAAAACAACACAATGTCTCCAGAAATTAGACTTAATCAAAAGGTGATATCTTATCACCAAAACTTAAGTCACTGAAGTGCACTTGTGTATGCGAGGAAGAGAAGGCGCAGAGAAACCCTCAAAGATAGCAACAATTGTAATGACTGATCGAAAACACTGGTGATAGTTAATGTTTATAACACAATACGAAGGTCACCTCACGGCTCATTCAGTCTTTATCACTCAACGTGTAGGGTCACTGAATACTCAATTATGTCCCTATTATACAGCACTAAATATATTTACACAACACTCTTACATTGTATATCACAAAGTACATTTCAAGTAATTTCCCTATACAGTAGGGCTGCTCGCCTGCTGCTCCAGTAGCTTTTCTTGGTCTTCCAACTGCTGTGCTTATCTTTCCACCAGCGTTTTGATGGTCCAGTTGCTGTTTTTTGTAGTTCAAGTGTTGTATATATCTGTCCACCTGCTCCTTTTGCTGGTCCAGCGGGAATTGATGGTCCATATGCTATTCTACTCCGGTTAGAGCTAACGACTGCTGCTCCAGGTTGCTTGTCATACTCCTGTTAATCATCATTTTGTTGCTACATATCGTGGTGGCGGCCAGTTGCTCTAACTGCTGTTTTACTGATGCTAAATTATCAAGTTGCTATTCTTGTTCATCTGCTATATTCGTCAGCATATCCATGAACCAAGGTAATCCTTCCTCCTGGAATTAAAAACCTATTAACAGAACCTGAGTGCCAGAAGACACGACAGCGTTGTTATTGCTGCATTTCATCATACAAAGCAAAAAATATTGGACGTTTTTAGGTGTTCTGAGTGTGGACACCTTGAGCAGTAGAGATTCCATCTTTGCTGAGACTATTTATCTTTATTTCTAAAAAGCCATATCTATTAACACAACTTCCATTAAATGATGAGACGACAGTCATTTATCTCACAGCAGTGTACATGGTAGGCACCATGCATAAACACTAACAACGTCAGGAGGCCTGTTTCCTCACTAATGGCAAACTACACTGTGCAACTGTTGGTACCAGTCTTCAAGATTTTTTTTTTTATCTCTGGAGCTCATATAAGGAAGGCAAATTTAATATTACTAACAGAAACACACTCCAATTGCAATATATAATCAGGTTCAATCAAACTTTAAGACCGTGTCGCTGTTAGTTAGTTTGATATCTTTATTATGCACCCCATACCCATCCTGTGGGCGGTAGTCAAAAGATTACAGAGGTACATAATGGGTCCAGGGACTGGACCTCAAAGTTTGATAGCTGAGCAAGTTACAAAGGTAATGAACTCAGATGGTCACAATCATGACAAGTTAAAAGGTATTTGCAGATTACAGAGGTATATATAGGGTCCAGAGACTGGGCCCCAAAGTTTTGATAGCTGAACAAGGTACAATGGTAATGAATTCACTAGTTACAAGGTAATGAATCATGTAAGTAAATTTACTTACGTCTGTACATGGTTGCACTCATGAACAAATTATAAAGCAATGAGCAATCTATTAGTCTACACCCAGCCACAACTGTAATGAGTTATTGGTGCAAATTTTAATTGTTGGGTCACACACACACACATATACATATACACATACATATACACACACACATACATGTATATACATACACACATACACATACACACATATATACATACACACATATATACATACACACACACACACACACACACGTGTCAATGCTTTATTTACAGGGAGCAAAGTCAGGGTATTTTTCCAGAATGGTCTGTAATATACCACTGTGGATAAAATACGTTGACATATCTTGAACATTTCTGAGTGAGTAGTCTCTGAATTCATTAATTTTATCGCACTCCAGTACATAATGACGCAGGGTGTGACAATAATCCAACTGGCAAAGTTTACATTTTGTTTGGTCTACATCTGGTGGTTGTGATTTAACCTGCCAATGGAAATAAGTCACTCTGTCTGACTTTTTTGGGTTATCCTAGGTTCTCTACACATATGCTGCTATGTATGATAATGTATGTAAATGTATTTGTGTATACCTGAATAAACTTACTTACTTACTTATACTTGTAACCCAGCCGGAGGCGGGCGGTAGTGACATCCAAGAGTCTGCTTATTTTGTTGGATGCACCATAGACATGTGGCTCCTCCTGCATGATAGAATGATGATAGATGGACTGACTGGTGTCAATCTCCCTGAGTCTTAAGTCAATAAAATTCAGTTGAAGTTCTTTTCGTATTATTGTTCTCAAACTGCTAACTGACAAGCCAAGAGTGTCGCTGTCTGGCGTTTGTTAACAGACTAGGAAATCAGATCCACCCTAAAGGGAGGCTTACCTAATGTTCGTATTTTGTCCTGAGAAAACCACAGGAACATGTTTTTTGTCGTAAAATAGCCTGTACAACGAAGCCGGCTGTATGGTGAGGGCTCGGCCGTAGGCAACCGCTGGCTGGCGATGCTGGAGACGGGGTGTTTACGGACACTTATATGGCAGACTACAGCAGTAGCAGCACCACCATTGATGTGCTGCTGTTGGACTCTGACCGGAGCCATTTATTATCACCGAGGAGTGGGGGGCCACATATTATTGAGTGACCCGCGTCCTTCACCTCTCACGCAGGTGTCCATGTCTCTCCCTCTTCAGTCCAAATGAAATTTGTTATGTAACAAGAGTCGCAAATAAGTAGTGTTGTCAGATTCACCATGTTGTTGTTGCAGTGTCTTAGCTTGAGGTGTGCTTCAAAGTATCGCCCAACTGTTCAGATTCAGATTTTTATTTCTTTGCAAGTTTACAATGTGATTGACAAGGTAGTTTACAGTGTGTAATTACAATAATGATTTGCAGTGCAAAGAGCCACTATCATGCCTAGGCATTATGGGCTGACTAAAATGGGTTACAGACTACTTAATACATACTAGACAAATAAATCATAGTTTGTTAAAGTTGTACATCTGTTTTTATATATGGCAAACAGTAAAATGACTCAGATTACAGTATGGGAGTATTACAAAGGGACAAGTTGAAAGTAGTATACAGGTTGTATATATCAACAGTAAAATGACTTAAATTACAATATGGGAATATTACAATGGACCATGTTGAAAGTAATTTACAATATAAGATTGTTACAATTGAGTATAAGTCAGAATTTTTTTGTGTAGGTATTGATTTTATACAATGTAGTATTGAGTGATGTAATGAACTTTGAGCAATATATTTTGAAGCTTTGATCTGCGATATACTTCAGTGACAAAACTTGATAAATGAAATATACACAAAATACACACACAAAAAAATGAAATATTACACAATCTGTATTGTTGTATTATATTATATTAAATATCAAAAACTGCTTGCATAGCTTGTCCACCCACGCTATACTGTCCTGCCTTGCATCTCATTAATTATATAATACAGATTTTATAACGTCCTCTTTTTTCTACCATGTGTGTGTGCTATGCCATCGAAAACAGTAATCCCCAATGAAAAGCACCTCCAGTCTAGCTGGAAAAAAACTTTAAAATCTCTGTAGTTATTGAAACCATAGTGAAATGCTTGTCAACATTCTCATCGCCCTAATGGAGTCACCCAGCTTGATCCGGCAGCCTTTTGTTTTTACTTTTTTTAAATCCATCATATGTGGCGGAGTACGACCTCAGAACTACCTTGAGTAATATGTGGTGGAGTACGACCTCAAAACTACCTTGAGTAATGGGTGTCTTAGCTAAACATGGTTCTTAGAATAAAAAAAAACATTTCTACGTAACAAACACCATTGACTACAAAAATTCAATGGTGTATCTTCTTCCGTTCCTTTCATACAATTTAAACACCCATTCCCTCCTTTACCACTGCAGTGCTACCTTGAAGAAAATTCCACCACACTTTGTAACAACATCAATGAAATCTCTTATAAAGCTACGACAATGGAACGTAACCTCCATGGTAAACGCACCGCAGAACATATATTAATGTTATTCTCCCCAGTCAATGAACACCAGAAAATGAAACCTTGAGCAGTAACTCGACAGACCTGCTGACACAGCACCCGGAAGAAAGAATACCCAATATCATCAGCAACTTCTTCAGCAAGTGTGTGCTCATATTCACGCGTGACTGTCATATAGTATATGTAGTTCTCTTGGAACCTGTCACACCTAACCTACCTATACTCTAAACCATTGGCACCTCCTACAGTACACCACAGTATGCCTCCTATAGTACTCCATAATGTACGTTCTGCAGTATTCCGTAGTGTATCCACTGTAGTACTCTAGAGCGTATCTCCTGTAGTATTCCAGTGTACCCTCTGCAACACAACAGTGTACATCTTGCAGCACTCCACAGTATACCTCCTATAAGTACTCCAGAGACCCACGATTCATCACTCCAAACATTTCACTGAACTCATTTCTTCCTCTCCTACTAGTGTATACATGTGTGTAAGTTGCATCGTCTGGATGTTGATAAAAATTACACGCAAACGTTGTCCAAAATAAAAGGACTTTCTGCAAACGTATCTTTTCTTCACAATAATTAGTTGTAACCTTGTAAAATGTCATAAACCAAATTATAATAATTTCACTGTGATAATTTTATTATAAACGTCAAGTTAAGCTTACGTATTCTATTCCTTTTTAAGCTAGGTTAGGTTTATTTAGGTTGTGTTAGGTTACAAACCCCCCAAAAAATATATATTTAGCCACACATAAGCAAACTAAAAAAGAAAACCGGCTGCATTATACCAACAAGGTGGTTGAGCGTGACCAGGAAACGTTCGGATCTGAACGTTTATCACTGGTGTTCCAATAATGTATTGCATGGGGATCAGGGTAGCCGCTCAGCGCAGTGTAACAAAATTTCAAAATTTCATAAGCCCAAAAAACACACTGTCATCAGTGTACACTAGTCAAATCTTCCGGTTAACAATATGACGATTCATTCTAAATAATAAATAAATAAATAAATAAATAAATAAATTTTTATTTCATTGCAAGTTTACATCGAGATTTTGTTATTACAAACATGAACTGAAGTGCAAAGAGAGCCACTGGCATGCCATGGCATTATTAAGGGCAGATTAATCTAATGGCTTATAGACTACTTAATACTAGAGAAGTTGATTGAGTTTGTTTTAGTTAAACATTAGCTTATAACAGTTAATAAATGTACTCAAATTACAATCTGAGGATATTACACTGTGACAAGTGTTTTGTAGGATGGTTACATCAATAGTAAATATTGAAATTATATTATAGGAAAATAACAATGAGCATTGGTGAAGTAATTTACAGTATGAGTATTTAGTCTAGGGTGAGTTGGTGGTTTTTGAGAAGAGTTTTAAATTGATGTTCAGACCAGGTTATTTTAGTATTTACTGGTAATGAATTCCAGATTTTTGGGCCCTTTATGTGCATAGAATTTTTACACAGGGTGATATGGACACGGGGTATATAAAAAAGTGATCTGTGTCTTGTGTTATAGTCATGGGTCCTATTAAAGTTGGTGAGGGGAATTTTGAGCGGAGGGTTTATATTAGTTTATATAAGTGTGAATGTTCTGTACGGTGAGTAGTTTTAGGCTTTTGAATATTGGTGGAGTATGCTGCCTAGAGTGGGAATTTATTATCATTCTGACTGCAGCCTTTTGCTGGGTTATGATTGGTCTAAGGTGATTTAATGTTGTTGATCCCCATGCACAAATTCCATAGGTGAGGTAAGGGTAGATGAGTGAATGATACAGTGCAAGGAGAGCGTATCTTTGATAGTATGCCTACTGTCTTTGATATTTTCTTGGAAATTTGTTATATGTGTTTGGAATTTAAGGCTACTGTCAAGGTGGATTCCTAGGAATTTTCCCTCTGTGAGTCTTGTGATGGGTGAACCATTGAGCGTTATGTTAAGTGGAACGTACATTTATCACCACCAAAACATATTTTTTTTGTACGAGTTATCTATACGAGGAGAAATAATATTTATCTTTAACCACTTCACATGTAAGAATGTGAATATCAGAGTATCTGGCAGGACGGGCGCGCTGGCTGTGCAATATTGAAGGTTCGTGACTGCAGCGTCACCAGTGTTGATGCTGGAGTCAGGGAAGATAGTGTTGCTCACCATTATGATGTCCATGAGGCAGATACAGCTCCTCCTGCTCGGTTATCTTTACTGTCTCCTGTGTTGTCTACAGGTAAGTTATGTCATTTTCCAGTTGCAGAACTGCAACACATTTGCCGTACGTTCTACATCAAGCACTATAACCTCTATTTAATGATTAATTTTATTTAAAACGTGGACCGCCATTCTGTTCCCAGGGAATAGCACGTCCACATAATAATAATAATAATAATAATAATAATAATAATAATAATAATAATAATAATAATAATAAAAAATCTTTATTTACTACAAGTACATGTAAATGGTATACAGGCCTAGCTGACATCAATGACATACTGCTGTATAGAAAGCCGCTTGAAATGCATGGATGGCATTCAAACCGTATTGTATATTTTCTGGAACGAGTAAAGATTTTGGGCTTCGACTGGTGCTCTGAATTAAGTTACGTTTTCCACGCATACATTAAGTCTTCAGAGATTCAGAGTAATCATTCCTGCCTCCAGACAAGTGACTATGTATGAATGCAGTTCAGTTATTTTGAAAGAAAGGGATGTTTTCCATTTACTTATTCATTGTCTCACTGAGTCAATCATTCAATATTATACAAATTCTTCCGTTCCGTGGTTTGTTTACAATCCTGTTATTACCATTAATGAGTCAAGCACAGTGGGAAAAATATTGATGCTAAATATTTAAAATCTATTTAAACAAAAATAAAACACCGCCAAGGAATGAATCAAGTGGGAATAACTTTCCCACGATATTGTACAATATTACTTTGTAACATAAAACATATTTCCTCAATCGTAACCAGAGATTTATTTTTGTATCAACCATAAATTTTTGGCAATTAAATATCGTGCCATCGAGACACTAGAGAATGCTCACTATATGGCTATACATAAAATTACTGCTTTTAGGTTATGTACATAGACCTTTAATCCTTAATTTATATATTAAAGTATTTTTGATTGGTGGTGTACAGGTAAAATATAACCTTAATGACCCTTGTGCAATCGATAAGTTTTATCTCTAACATCTCAACCTCACAACCAAAGCTACGCCTTGAAGCCAAACATGATGCCTTAAGCTATATTGATAACTTAGTCACACAGCACACACTCTCACAAATTATTTACGTTGATGGTTCTGTCCACCAATCCACTGGTGCAGCTGGTAGTGCTGCTGTTGTCATACAGAGTGATGGCTCTCTTAAAGAAATTGGAGCACGCATCAATAACTGGGTCTCTACCCTTCAGACAGAACTATTTGCCATCCTCCTTGCACTCAAATGCGTCCATGTATCTAAGGTTGACTCTCTAATTGTAACTGATTCTCTGTCATCCATAAATGCTCTCAACTCATCAAGTATAACTTGTAGCATGCTTGTGTCAGAAGCCAGACACAGGTATGGTAGGATTGTGGATAGTAGAGTCAGAGTGCACATGCTGTGGATTCCATCTCACATTGGTCTTCAGATGCATGATAGAACTGATAAATTGGCTAAGTTTTATGCTTTCAAAGAAGGGGTAGATTACAATCTTGGCTTGTCAGTTAGCAGTTTGAGAACAATAATACGAAAAGAACTTCAAATGAATTTTATTGACTTAAGACTCAGGGAGATTGACATCAGTCAGTCCATCTATCATCATTCTATCATTCAGGAGGAGCCACATGTCTATGGTGCATCCAACAAAATAAGCAGACTCTTTGATGTCACTACCGCCCGCCTCCGGCTGGGTTGCAAGTATCTTTGGCAGGTTAAATCACCACCACCAGATGTAGACCAAACAAAATGTAAACTTTGCCAGTTGAATTATTGTCACACCCTGCGTCATTATGTACTGGAGTGCGATCAAATTAATGAATTCAGAGACAACTCACTCAGAAATGTTCAAGATATGTCAAAGTATTTTATCCACAGTGGTATATTACAAACCATTCTGGAAAAATACCCTGACTTTGCTCCCTGTAAATAAAGCATTACCACGTGTTGTGTGTGTGTGTGTGTGTGTATGTGTGTGTATGTATGTGTATTAATTACCATTTTATCCTAGGCACATGTCGATTGAAAACTGAGCCTGTTGTATATGCGTGTGTGTGTGTGTGTGTGTGTGTGTGTGTGTGTGTGTGTGTGTGTGTGTGTGTGTGTATGTATGTTAGATAGTTACCATTTTGTCCTAGGCACATGTCGATTAGACACTAGGCCTGTTGTATATATATATGTGTGTGTGTGTAAGGAAACACTTCGAAATATATGTGTGTATGTGTGTGTGTGTGTACTCATCTAGTTGTGGTTGCAGGGGTCGATTCATAGCTCCTGGCCCCGTCTCTTCACTGTCCGCTACTGGGTCACTTTCCCTGCGCCATGAGCTTTATCATACCTCTTCTTAAAGCTATGTATGGAACCTACCTCCACTACATCGCTTCCCAAACTATTCCACTTCCCGACCACTCTGTGACTGAAGAAATACTTCCTAACATCTCTGTGATTCATCTAAGTCTTCAACTTCCAACTGTGTCCCCTTGTTGCTGTGTCCCATCTCTGGAACATTCTGTCTTTGTCCACCTTGTCAATTCCTATCAGTATCTTATATGTTGTTATCATGTCCCCCCTATCTCTCCTGTCCTCCAGTGTCGTCAGGTCGATTTCCCTCCTCGTAGGACATACCCCTTAGCTCCGGGACTAGTTTTGTTGCAAACCTTTACACTTTCTCTAGCTTCTTCACGTGCTTGGCTAGGTGTCGGTTCCAAACTGGTGCTGCATACTCCAGTATGGGCCTAACGTACACAGTGTACAGGGTCCTGAACGATTCTTTATTAAGATGTCTGAATGCTGTTCTTAGGTTTGCTAGGCGCCCATATGCTGCAGCAGTTATTTGGTTGGTGTGCGCCTCAGGAGATGTGCCTGGTGTTATACTCACCCCAAGATCTTTTTCCTTGATTGAGGTTTGTAGTATCTGGCCCCCTAGACTGTACTCCGTCTGCGGTCTTCTTTGCCCTTCCACAATCTTCATGACTTTGCACTTGGTGGGGTTGAACTCCAGGAGCCAATTGTTGGACCAGGCTTGCAGCCTGTCCAGATCCCTTTGTAGTTCTGCCTGGTCCTCGTCCGATTGAATTCTTCTCATCAACTTTACATCATCTGCAAACAGGGACACTTCGGAGTCTATTCCTTCCGTCATGTCTTTCACAAATATCAGAAACAGCACCGGTCCTAGGACTGACCCCTGTGGAACCCCACTCGTCACCGGCGCCCACTCTGACACCTTGCCACGTACCATGACTCACTGCTGTCTTCCTGACAGGTATTCCCTGATCCATTGTAGTGCCTTCCCTGTTACCCCTGCCTGGTCCTCCAGCTTCTGCACTAATCTCTTGTGTGGAACTGTGTCAAACGCCTTACAATCCAAGAATATGCAATCTACCCACCCCTCTCTCTCTTGTCTTACTGCTGTCACCCTGTCGTAGAACTCCAGTAGGTTTGTGACACAGGATTTCCCGTCCCTGAAACCGTGTTGGCTGTCGTTGATAAGCTCATTCCTTTCTAGGTGTGTATGTGTATGTGTGTGTGTATGTGTATGTGTGTGTGTATGTGTATGTGTGTGTGTATGTGTGTGTGTGTGTGTGTGTGTATGTATGTGTGTATGTATGTGTGTGTGTGACCCAACAATTAAAATTTGCACCAAGAACTCATTACAGTTGTGACCGGGTGTAGACTAGTGAATTGCTCATTACTTTATAATTTGTTCATGATTGAAACCATGCATAAACGTAAGTAAGTAAATTTACTTACATGATTCATTACCTTTGTAACTTGTGAGTTCATTACCTTTGTAACTTGTGAGTTCATTACCTTTGTAACTTGTGAGTTCATTACCTTTGTAACTTGTGAGTTCATTACCTTTGTAACTTGTGAGTTCATTACCTTTGTAACTTGTGAGTTCATTACCTTTGTAACTTGCTCAGCTATCAAAACTTTGGGGTCCAGTCCCTGGACCCATTATGTATCTCTGTAATCTTTTGACTACCGCCCACAGGATGGGTATGGGGTGCATAATAAAGATATCAAACTAACTAACTAACTAACATCTCAACCTAACTACTCAATACAAAGGTCCAGAAGAGGCAAAATAATGGGTCAATATAAAAATTCACTTGCATGTCTGTATATACTGTTTGTATATATTGTATTCTTGTATGTACTATATATTCTCGTAAGTATGTGTGCGTTTGTGTGCCTTGGATGTCAGTCTAGCACAGCAGTCTACCTTATTTTATTCCTTCTATAGAAAACTTGCCTAAATTTGTACATTTCAGTTGTATCCCTGTAACAGTATCTCAGATTAGTTCTTAACTTATAATTCTATCACACTCTTCATAGACCTTATGCTGTTCTTGGCTCCGAGGTCCCTACCTCGGCATCCCATACTGTCCACACCCCTTCCTCTACTCACTCGCACAGTTCTGTGTCTACACGCCCTCGTCCACCACCTAATCCTCACCGCCCCCCTTCTCATAAGTCCGGCAAAAAATCCCCATTGCCGGGTTCTTCACCTCCGACTGACACTAACATCATTTATACTTTAATCTGTAAAATAGGTATTTATATAGACTGCTTGTCATATCAAATGGATATATACCTCTTCGTGTAACAGTGCCTGTTATGCACAAGCATTTTGGTATATTGACACAGATGAAGAGAAAGGAGCGAAGGTTGCAATGAGGTGACGTTGCACTAGCCACAAGCAATGTCGTGTAAAACGTCTTGATGAGAGGTAGTTAAGGATGACGAGTTCTCCAGCATTTTGTACACTGTTTCTGACAGTATGCACCGCGTCTACGTGGCAGGGTGGCGAGGCTTCAACTGTCACACTGCTCTCTTTATATGTCAAATGAAACCCTTAAGGCTTCATTTCACTTATATAATACTACTACTACCAATGTCTATATATGGTATTGATCAATAACAATACTGAAACTAGCCAAGGATTCGAACCCATGATGCTTTGGACCGCCTCATGGTGAGCGAAAACACATGAGGCTCTAATCCACTAAACCACACAATCCTTAAGAGTAGCGCATCCAGTAGGACTGAATGTTGTACTCGCTACCCAAGGACATACGGTGGTGTGGACGCCTCTAAGCTAATTTCATTCTACTCCCTGTTTGGTGTACTAACATTCAGTCCTACAGGATGCGCTACTCTTACGGATTGTGTGGTTCATTGGACTAGAGCGTCATGTGTTTTCGCTCACCATTAGGCGGGCCAAAGCATCATGGGTTCGACCCTGGCTAGTGCAGTGTAGTTATTGATCAATACCACTCGTTCGTGGTTACAATAATATATATATATATATATATATATATATATATATATATATATATATATATATATATTATATATGTATATATATATATATATATATATATATATATATATATATATATATATATATATATATATATATATATATTATATATATATATATATATATATATATATATATATATATATATATATATATATATATATATATTATATATATATATATATATATATATATATATATATATATATATATATATATATATATATATATACATATATATATATATATATATATATATATATATATATATATATATATATATATATATATATATAATGTACGAACGAATAAACATAAAGACGGACGAGAACCACGATCCATAAATTGACGGTCCGACGCTCTAGTGCCTCGGCCACCCGGGCTTCTAATAGGAAGGAATCGGAACTAATACTGTATTATATTCCGTCAGAGGAACCAACTGTAACCTAAATAAAATCCTTCCTTCAGTCCATGAGCTTTAGCATTAGTGTTTTTTGTCCTTTGGTGTTGGTGGAGCCATTGTTTGAGCCTCATCCAGTGAGAGTCTGGATGACATGCTTGACACTTGTGTTCCTGTAGAAGTTCTCTTCATTAATTCTGAGTGACATGTGCCTTCAGTTTTGTAGAGGAACTACGAGTTCCAGACAGCGATGTGAAACACAATGACAGTCCGTGTATGAGAACATATAAATGACAGGTGTCCCTTGACTCGTTTGGCAACGCACTCACTTAACATACTGAGTGTCCGTGGTTCGATCACCGGCATGGGTGGAAACGTTGGGCATGTTTCCATAGTAAGACCTGCTGCTGCCCATGCACACCTAGCAGCAAGTAGATACCTGAGAACTAGTCAGCTGTTGTGGGGTGGCATCCATGGAGCTGAGCTAGGATAACAGCTCTTGGCCTGTAAAATTATATTGTGTAAAAAAAAATGCGTGCAAGAGAGCGAATGCGCGAGAGTGAGCGAGCGAAAATGAGCAAGCGACAGAACGAAAGGAAGTGCGAGTGTAGGAGTGCGTAAAAGAAGTAAGGAGTGAAAGGGTGAGAGAGTTAGAAAGCCAGTCAACGAGTGAGACAATTGAGAGTATCCTTGAGTCTCAATATCATGCGTCAGACTTCTCAGTGCTACACCCAGCCTACACAATATCATGCGTCAGACTTCTCAGTGCTACACCCAGCCTACACAATATCATGCGTCATACCTCTCAGTGCT
>WNWK01045450.1:0-14719 GCA_009830355.1 Cherax destructor
CTTCAGTGGCAGGGGGCAGGTGGTGGTAACACAAGTCCTATTAGTCGGTGATTTTGTGTATTTTTGGGCGATTACTGTAGTTGATTTATATCATTCTGGGTATCCACATATGTTAGTGTTATGTGGGTCTTGATTAGGCCATCACAGGGCTGCTGGGCACTTCAGGTGGAAGTAAAAGTAGAGGACAAGGTTCTTGCTGCTTGCTGCCGCTGCCACCAGCGAAATCGCCGATGCGTAAATGTCATCAATACCGCTAACTTCGCGAAAGCATAATTTCGTTAGTTTTCGATCAAATTTCATAATTTTTGTAGTGTTATGATCAGAAAAAAGATTCTCTATCATTTCATAAGAATTTTTTTTTTTTTTTTTAAATTCTTGGACCCTGAGAACGAGTTTCGGAGAGGGTCCTTGGACCCCCAAAGGGTTAATTCACCATTTGGCATTGTTACAAAGTCGGCGGAGCTATAGCAGAGGGAGAAGCAAGCAGTGTTTCAGTAACTCATGACTGCCCATGACGTGTGGTGGGGTGTCCCTCTTGACACCATAAAATATTGTATAATTATACTGTTACTATCAATAAAGGTTATCTACCTATCATATTTATTCCAGAATAATACAGTGGTACCTCGAGTTACGATGGTCCCCAAAATCGCCCTTTTATGTAAGTTTATTTTTTTAAATGCTTTTGTAAGTATATTTTTGGGGGTGTAAAAGGACTAGTCTATTTTACATTATTCCTTATGGGGATAAATTCGTTTGGTAATGGCACTTGAACAGCATTCTCGAACGAAAAAATATCGTAACTCGAGGTACCACTGTATTAGGTACAGTGGACCCTCGATTATCATAATTAATCCGTTCCAGAGTCTGACTAAAGGCGAAATTTACGATTTGCGAAACCATTTCCCTATAAGAAATAATGTAAATCCAATTAATTAATTTCAGACACCCAAAAGTATTAACAAAAAATACATTTTTTAGAGATTAAATATAGATTTACATACAGAAAACAATGAGAAATAAATATAAAGCACTAATGAAATGGATAAATGAACATTTAAATCACTATTACATACCTTTATTGAAGACTCTTGTTGGGAGAGGGAGAGTGTTTGGAGACAGGACAAAATACTTAAATATGATGAGCTAATATCAACTCTATGGCTTATTTATCTATCACAATTCATCCAATATGACATAATAAACAATATTAACCCCTTTGGGGGTCGACAGGCCTTCTCAGAAACCTGTTCCTGGGGTCAAAATTTTTTTGGAAAAAAAAAAAAAAAATCTTGTGGAATGATAGAGAATCTTTTTCCGATCATAACGCCACCAAAATTATGAAATTTGATCGAAAACTAACGGAATTATGCTTTCGCGAAGTTATCGGTATTGATGACATTTACGCATCGGCGATTTCGCCCACTTTGAGCGCTATTTTTGGCAAATTCCACTGTTTCAGTCTACTAAAATTATAGCTATTTCGCTAGAACTCCATTTCTTCTATCGATTGAGTACAAGAAACTGCCTATTTACCAATTTCAACTACCCAAAATAGTGGTCAGAAAATAGCAATTTGGCCAATTTCACACAAATTTCAAACGATGCCAATTTCAAAATAGGGTCCAGAAAAAACAAGGCAGACATTCCTGGCACTAAAATAACATCTTCTCTGTTCATTAGTCATGTCTCCAGGCCCCTCTTGCATTACTTTTGCTTTTCATTTTTAATTAGTATTCTCACAAAAAATAGAAGATTTACTAACAAAAGAGGCACAATACCGTGACTGGAACAATACACACATAACCCGCACATATAAAAGGAGAGTCGCTTACGACGACGTTTCGCTCCGACTTGGACCATTTACAAAGTCACATTAACACGAAGGACAGGTGGAAGGGGTATTTATAGGCAGGCAGACAGGGGAGGGCACAAGAAAGTGGTGGAGGGGTAATGGAGGTAGTAGTGATAGTGGTAGTGATAGTGGTAGCACTATCCTAGTAGGCACTCGACTTTTCGGCAAAGTAAAGTGAGGTTAAATTTGCATTTACGTATTTCATTTAATTCTTTTGTATTTATGTATGTATTTTAGTATTAAGCAGTGTTTAAATTACATATTTTACTATTAAGCAGTGTTTAAATTATTTTATACAACCTCATCAATGTATAATATGCCAATAACAATAGGATTTTTTTCATGGGAACGGATTAATCGTTTTCCCTATACAGTGGACCCTTGAAAATCGTCTCCATTTAAAATAGGCGAATTTGAAAATCGTCCACTTTTTTCGGCCAAAATCAACTTGAAAATCGTCCATTTCCTTGAAAATCACCGGTCATCTGAAACGCGTCCGCGTGGCCTCCCTGCCGCCTGGGCACATAAACACCACATTGAGCGTCAGTGTGCCATTGTTCACCAGCGAGTGACCGCCACCCACGCATTCATACCATACATTTTGTCATTATTCCATTCGTTTTAGTGCTTGCAACTGCTAAATAAGCCACCATGGGCCCAAAGAAAGCTCCAAGTGCCAGCTCTTTGCTAAAGAATGCGAGAAACACCAGGCAGGGTACTTCCCCACACCAGACAGGGTACTTCCCCACACCAGACAGGGTACTTTCCCACACCAGACAGGGTACTTCCCCACACAAATCAGGCAGGGTACTTCCCCACACCACAGTCAAGCTCAAACAAATGTCTTATTTTAGGTTAAATGTTTTATTTTAGGTTAATATAGACATTTTCATTACTCCATCTATGATATTTTCTTCAAAATTATATAAGAAACATGTTACATACATATCATATAGCATATAAACATTGATACAATGTTTATATGCTATCGAGTGGCGAGTTGGGTGGAGAGTAAACATTACGTTTTCTCTGATGCAGCGTTAGAGAAAACTGTATATCTGGCGTCTGGTGCAGTAACCGCCATGAATTATCCATTACTTATCCCTTTGTTTATGATGGCATCTAAAGGTAGTTGTTAGAAATGATTAAACTCAGTGAACATGGTAATAATATGGCTGTGTAGTGTAATAATATGGCTGTGTAGTGAAGCCCCGGGTGGGGGCTACATACATGTACCTACGTCTACAGGCTACCTACACTGAATTCCTACAAATAAATACTACACACCTCTCTCCCTACATTAAGACTAACAAATATTTTAAAGTAAGTAATGAATGTACTGTGGCAGTAGAAGACAAAGAAGGGAAGTAACCCCGGAAAAGGACTTGGTACTTGAAGTCTATGGAAGGGAATTCCTATTCCAAACAATACTAACTCTTAAATCCTCTACCCTCCTGTCTTCCACACATCAACAACTCTTCAATAAAGGTAAGTGTCAAGTTATTACTGTTTTATACTTCATGTCTCATTGTTTTCTGTGAAGATAAATGTACATTTTATGTAAAAAAAATTTTTTTTTAAATACTTTTGGATGTCTGGAACGGATTAATTTGATTTACATTATTTCTTAATGGGGGAAATGGTTTTGAAAATCATCCATTTTGAAAATAGGCGGCCTCTCAGGAACGGATTAATCACGATTTTCAAGGGTCCACTGTACAGTGGACCCCCGGTGTTTGTGATACTCCAAACGCGCCCTGTTATGTAAGTGTATTTTTGTAAATGCTTTTGTAAGTGTATTTTTGGTGTTTTTAAAAGGACTAGTCTACTTTACATTATTCCTTATGGGAATAAATTTGTTTGGTAATGGCACTTGAACAGCATTCTGGAATTAAAAAAATCACAAAAACTGGGGGTCCACTGTATTTCTTAGGGTAAAATTCGTTTGGTATACGTCCTGTTTGGTATAAGTCCAAGATCCTGGAACATATTAAGGACGTATACTGAGGTACCACTGTATAAAATGTACTGCTCCATAACCTGTGTCAATATAGAGTAGGAATTAGGATTATTCTGCTCGAAATGCCTAGGTATGCTAGTGGCCTTCTTTGTAATTAATATTTTCTAATATGTAACCACACATTGTAAGCTTTCCAAGGAAATAAACATTTTCATTTTAACCCTTTCAGGGTCCAGAGGCCAAATTTCGATGGGTGCGCCAGTGTCCAAGAAAATTTAAAAAAAAAAAAAAAAAAAAAAAAAAAAATTAAAGATAACAATTTTGTGAAGGTAATTAACCCTTTCGGGGTCGGTGCCATACTAGTACGTTTTACGAGCAGGGGCTGGTGCCTTACTAGTACGCGTAAATTCTAGCGGCCTCAAATTAAGTTGGGAAACGGCTGGTAGCCCTACATATGAAAGAATGGGTCTATGTGGTCAGTGTGCGCAGTATAAAAAAATCCTGCACCACACACTACATAATGAGAAAAAAAAACCTCCGACCGTTTTTTTTCGTTTAAAACAGCGACTTTGCAGTCTATTTTCGTATGGTATTTATTGATGTATTCTCGTTTTCTTGGTCTCATTTGATAGAATGGAAGATATATTACAGAAATAGAGATGATTTTGATTGGTTTGACAATGACAAGTACCTTGAAATTGAGCTCAAAGTAGCGAAAATGTTTGATTTTTGACAATGTTCAAGAGTAAACAACTCACACCATGAGTCCAATACACATCAACTGGCGAGTCTAATATTCATGCACAAGTGCTCTGATATTATTTATACCATTTTTACAATGATGCAGTTGAATACATAACAGTAAATCTTCTATTTTTTGTGAGAATAAAAATTCAAAATGAAAAGCAAAAGTAATGTAAGAGGGGCCTGGAGACATGACTAATGAACAGAGATGTTATTTTAGTGCCAGGAATGTCTGCCTTGTTTATTCTGGACCCTATTTTGAAATTGGCATCGTTTGAAATTTGTGTGAAATTGGCCAAATTGCCATTTTCTGACCACTATTTTGGGTAGTTGAAATTGGTAAATAGGCAGTTTCTTGTACTCAATCGATAGAAGAAATGGAGGTCTAGCGAAATAGCTATAATTTTAGTAGATTGAAATATGTGAATATGCCGAAAATAGGGCTCAAAGTGGGCAAAATCGCCGATGCATAAATGTCATCGATACCGCTAACTTCGCGAAAACATAATTCCGTTAGTTTTCAATCGAATTTCATAATTTTGGTGGCGTTATGATCGGAAAAGATTCTCTATCATTTCATAAGAATTTTTTTTTTTTTTTTTTTTCCAAAAAATTTTCGACCCTGAGAACATGTTTCTGAGAAGGCCTGTCGACCCCCAAATGGTTAAACAAAAAATAATTTCCGATCAGTAGTTACGGAGATATTGAGGCGTGAAGTTGACCCTCAATGACCGGGTGGCAGCAACATCCGCGACTTTCGTAAAGTATTCATACCTATTCATGTGCCTTCTACATACATAAAACTCTACATGCTACTATCAACCCTCCACTCAAAATTCTCCTCAACTTTAATAGGTCCCACGACCATGACACAAGACACAGATCACTATTTGACATACTCCGAGTCCATACTAAACAATGTAAAAATTCTATGCACATAAAGGGCCCCAGAATCTGGAATTCATTACCAGTAAATATTAAGTTAACCTTGTCGGAAAATCAATTCAAGACTCTTCTCAAAAATCACCTACTCACCCTATACTAAATACTCATACTGTAACAAACTTTCAAACCCAATATTATTTTACTTAAGATAATCTCAATTTTATATGTCATCCTCCTTAACACTTGTTGCAATTTCATATCATCATATTGTCATTTAAAATATTATAGTATCGTCATTTTGTTAATTTGAAATAAAATATATAACTAGAAGAAACTCAATAAATTTTTCTAGAATTGTTATTATACTAGTATAGCATCAACATACTGTAACTTGAAATAAAATATACAACTAGATTAAACTCAACCAATTTCTCTTGTATTGTCTTTTAATAGTATGTATAAGCATATTGTAATTTAAAATAATACAGAACTAGAATAAACTCAATCAATTTCTTTAGCATTAAGTACTTAGTGAATAAGTCTTTAGAATAAACTGCCCCTAATGCCATGGCATGCCAGTGGCTCTCCTTGCATTACAGTTTTATAATTGTAACTACCAATAACAGTGTACACTTGTAACATGCATCAAAATAAAAATATTATTATTATTATTATAAGTCACATTTTTTTATTTTACGTTTTTGTTACTTTTTTCTTTTCTTTTCTAATATTTTTTTTTCCAGTAACTTTTGTGGCCTGTGAGACCAATATAATTATAATGCATAATTGTACACTCATTGTATTCAACACAATAACCACACTAATTTGTTTATCATTATATTGCTTACAAAACTTGTTTACAAGTTTATTGTAAACAAAATAATTATGAAAATATTAGTGGTATTGTGTTGAATACAACGATACCATATACTAGTACAATGGTACCATATGGTACAATGTATTATATGGTGCAATGTACCATATGGTACAATGTATCATATGGTGCAATGTACCATATGGTACAATGGAACCATATGGTACAATGTATCATATGGTGCAATGTACCATATGCTAAAATGTACCATATGGTACTCTGTACCATAGTACAGGGTACCATACGGTACAGGTTATTATATGGTACAGGTTATTATATGGTACAGGTTATTATATGGTACAGGGTACCATATGGTACAGATACAGGGATCCCAATGGAAATAAGTCACCCTGACTTTTTGGGTTATCCTAGGATCATTCACATATGCTGTTGCATTGGGCTGGTGCAGCGTGCTGCATGCTCGTGGCACCATATGGTACATTGTACCATATGGTACCATTGTATTCAACACAATCACACTAATATTTTCATCATTATTTTGTTTACAATAATTGTTTACTTTAAAAAATATGAAAAAATGTTGTATATTAGTAATGTTTAATTATATATTTACAAATGTACAGTGACTGGACATGTTGCTAGAGGTGGATGACGAAGCACTTTGTGTTGGAAACTGCTGCGTCAGTGTGCCTTGAGACCAACACTCACTGCTGCGTCAGTGTGCCTCGAGACCAACACTCACTGCTGCGTCAGTGTGCCTTGAGACCAACACTCACTGCTCAGTCTGAGCTAGTGCCTCCTTTCCCCAACCACTTACTGACCATATGGTACAGGGTACCATATACTGTCAGTAGTTACTGAATCAGTAACACTACTGACAATGGTACAGGGTATCATACGGTACATTGTACCATACAGTACAGGGTACCATATGGTACAGATACAGGGATCCTTCCACATATGCTGCTATGTATGATAATCTATGTACGTAACTGTATTTGTGTACACCTGAATAAACTTACTCAAGCACGTGTGGAGTCATAAGTTTATTCAGGTATACACAAATACAGTTACGTACATAGATTATCATACATAGCAGCATATGTTTGGAGAACCTAGGATAACCCAAAAAAGTCAAGACTTATTTCCAATAGGGTCCCTGTACCCTGTACCATATGGTATAATGTACCATATGGTACAATGTACCATGTGGTGTACCATATGGTACATTGTACTGTATGGTACCATTGTACCATATACCATTGTATATGGTACCATTGTACCATATGGTACAATGTACCATATGGTTCAATATACCATATGGTTCAAAACCATAGAATTCCTCTTCAGCTCCACTTCCATCAGTCTTAGAACTATAACTTGAGAAGAGGAGAGTCAGAATTCGGCCAGGGAGTGAGAGCTTCCTTGCCGCCAAGCATGGTGAACAAAGCTACTTAGGTGGCATTCCCACAATGCCATGCGGGCTCCCATATTTTTTGTATAGTGCGCACACTGACCTTAGATGTAGGCCTATCAGCCTTCTCGTGCTAAATTTGAGGCCGCTAGAATTTAGGCGTAGTACTATGGTTTGGACCGAGAACTCAAAGCCGTAGAACTACGGCATGGACCCTGAAAGGGTTAACCCTTCCTTTGAGGGTCCCAAGAATTTAAAAAAAAAAAAAAAAAAAAAAATCGTTATTTCTTCTTATGAAATGATAGAGAATCTTTTTCTGAAGGTAATAAAACAAAAAGTACGATATTTGATGGAAAACTGATGATACTACACTATCGGGAATTTTACAGAGTCTGCGATTTTGCCCACTTTGACTCCTATTTTAGGCCAATTACATTATTCCATTCAACCAAATTCTTAGCTATTTCACTAGTATTACTTCTATTTTTATCAACTGAGCACAAGAAACTGCCAATCAACTATTTCAACTACCCAATAAAGTGAAAAGAAATTGATAATTTGGCCAATTTCACACAAAGTTCAAAATATTCAAATTTCAAAATAGGGTCCAAAATAAACAATGCAGGCATTCCTGGTGCTAAAATAACATTTTCTCTGTTTATTCATTACATTTCCAGGCTTTACAGATGAATTTAATTTTGATTTTTAATTCAGATAAAAAAATTTCATTCACACCAAAAAATAGAAGATTTACTATTATGCAATACTGTAATAATTGTATAAATAATATCAGCACATTTGTGAATGCACATTAGACCCACCAGCTGATATGTATTGGATGCATGTGATCTGTTTACTCTTAAACATCAGCAAAAATCAAATATTTCTGCTACTTTGAGCAGAATTTCAAGCTATTTTCACTATTTAAACCAATCAAAATTATCTCTATTTCTGTAATATATCTTCCATTCTATCAAATGAGAAAAAGAAATCACACATACAACCATAAAAGCCATACAAAAATACACTGCTAAGTCGGTGTTTTAATCCAAAACACAGTCGTATTTTTGTCATTATGTACTGCGTGCTGCAGGATTTGTTTTATATGGTGCACACTTACCACATAGCTGCATTCTCTCATATCTAGGCCCAAATTTACCACTAACAGCTTATCTCAGTGAGCTGAGCTCATGACGTAGTACAGCCTCTCCTCACTTCCTGAGACCACTTCGTTAAATGAATTCGTCGCTATGTGAGGAGCATACTATAATGGTAGTGAGTTTGTCAACCATCTTTGATATTGTTTTAATGTCACTTTTGCACCAATTATAACATTTCTCATATATTTTAAATGTTTATACAATAGTGTTCTGTATACTGAAATAAACAGAATAGAGGAAATCAGCTCTAAAATAAATTATTTAGGTATGAATACTGGTCAGAGAGCTCGTCTTAAGTCCGAGGTGTCGGTAAATGAGTACAGTGGACCCCCGAGTTTCGTAAAAACTTCACTCCTGAAGTCTGCTCAAGTGCCATTACCGAACGAATTTACTCCCTTAAGGAAAAATTTCACGTAGGTTAGTCTATTTCAGACCCCCAAAAATACACTTCCACAAGAACTTACAAAATTATACTTACATAATTGCACGATTTCCGGGGTATTCGTTAACCGAGGGTCCACTGTACGTTGCTAAGTGAGGAGAGACTGTACTACGGCTTGGACCCAGGCTTCAAAGCCGTAGAACTACGGGACGGACCTTCAAAGGGTTAATATTGACAAGACCTTCTACATGATGTTTGAGAACAGAGCTACAATTTTTTTTTAACATACTGGCAGTCTTCCACTGAAGAAGGGTTGACTCAGAAAAAAAAAACACTTTCACCATCACTCACTCCATCACTGTCTTGCCAGAGTTGTGCTGACATTTATAGCTCAGATGCCCCTCCAAGCTGTAATATTCCCACACCTCCTTCAGAGTGTGGGCAATGCACTTCCCACTTCTAGGACTCAAGTCTGGCTAACCAGTTTCCCGAAATCCATTCATAAATGTTACTTTGCTCCGTAAGCCATGCAAATCACAAAAAGTGACTAAAATGCCAGGAGCAAGGGGCTAGTAACCCCTTCTCCTGTATTAATTACTAAATATTAAAAGAAGAATATTTTAAAGAGCTGCAAATATCCAACTAAATATAATGATTAACAAGTCTCATACTAAGACAAAATGAGAGAAAATGCTTATGTTTGTGCCTTGACAGCCACTTCAAATTCAACACTCACATCCAGTCCATAACCAAGGTCTCCAAAACAGTAGGCATCCACTCTAAAATACGTTACTATATACCTCAAACAACACTACTTAATACCGAAATATATAATAAATATACAGTACAGTAGAACGTCATTTAGCACGATAGTTACGTTCCTGAAAAAGTCGTGTTAGATAATTTCGTCTTAAATAATTAACAGAACTTATGGGTAAAATAGGGTTACGTGTTTGAGAGTCCCCAAAAAGCCAAACAAGTTTTTTTAGACCAACATATCTTGCAAAAATTGAAGGCGAATATGTAATTTTAGTTCATTGTCATGATCTATTACTGCTTAAGACTACAAATGCAATAGAAATAATAGTATTTCTTACCTTAAATTGTGGGTAATGATGTTTGTGGATGGTAGTGAAGAGTGGATATGGATGGTGTGGCCCTACTGGGCTGAGGTGGATAGTAGAAGTTCTTGAACTGAAGTCGATGGTTGAACTGAGTGTCTAACTTTAAGTCAGTCAAGCCATTCAGTAAGTCAGTCAAGCCATTCAGTAAGTCAGTCAAGTCATTCAGTAAGTCAGTCAAGTCATTCAGTAGGTCAGTCAAGTCATTCAGTAGGTCAGTCAAGTCATTCAGTAGGTCAGTCAAGTCATTCAGTAGGTCAATCAAGTCATTCAATAAGTCAGTCAAGTCATTCAGTCAGTCAGTCAAGTCATTCAGTAGGTCAATCAAGTCATTCAATAAGTCAGTCAAGTCATTCAGTCAGTCAGTCAAGTCATTCAGTCAGTCAGTCAGTCAAGTCATTCAGTCAGTCAGTCAGTCAAGTCATTCAGTCAGTCAGTCAGTCAAGTCATTCAGTCAGTCAGTCAGTCAAGTCATTCAGTCAGTCAGTCAGTCAAGTCATTCAGTCAGTCAGTCAGTCAAGTCATTCAGTCAGTCAGTCAGTCAAGTCATTCAGTCAGTCAGTCAGTCAGTCAGTCAAGTCATTCAGTCAGTCAGTCAGTCAGTCAGTCAGTCAGTCAGTCAGTCAGTCAGTCAGTCAGTCAGTCAAGTCATTCAGTCAGTCAGTCAGTCAGTCAGTCAGTCAGTCAGTCAGTCAGTCAGTCAGTCAGTCAGTCAGTCAGTCAGTCAGTCAGTCAGTCAGTCAGTCAGTCAGTCAGTCAGTCAGTCAGTCAGTCAGTCAGTCAGGTCAGTCAGTCAGTTCAGTCAGTCAGTCAGTCAGTCCAGTCAGTCAGTCAGTCCAGTCAGTCAGTCAGTCCAGTCAGTCAGTCAGTCCAGTCAGTCAGTCAGTCCAGTCAGTCAGTCAGTCAGTCAGTCAGTCAGTCCAGTCAGTCAGTCAGTCCAGTCAGTCAGTCAGTCAGTCAGTCAGTCAGTCAGTCAGTCAGTCAGTCAGTCAGTCAGTCAGCAGTCAGTCAGCTCAGTCCAGTCAGTCGTCAGTCAGTCAGTCAGTCAGTCAGTCAGTCAGTCGTCAGTCAGTCAGTCAGTCAGTCAGTCAGTCAGTCAGTCAGTCAGTCAGTCAGTCAGTCAGTCAGTCAGTCAGTCAGTCAGTCAGTCAGTCAGTCAGTCAGTCAGTCAGTCAGTCAGTCAGTCAGTCAGTCAGTCAGTCAGTCAGTCAGTCAGTCAGTCTCAGTCAGTCAGTCAGTCAGTCAGTCAGTCAGTCAGTCAGTCAGTCACACAAACTTATGTTTACATCTTTTATGTGTACAAAGTAACACTTCATTACGGCCACAGGTTATGTCTTGTCTAATATCTGTGTTTTCTTCGTTAATTCAAGATCAAAACACAATTCACTCTTATTCTTCACACACACAGCTGGCTGGCTTGTAGCCAGGACTAATTGACGCGTATGAAATATGTACGAATGCTGGGATGGTGGGGTCCGTGGTGGCTGGGTAAGGCGGGTAGTGTCTGCTGAACCACAACAGTAGTAGTAACAAGACTGCTTGTGAGAATGGTTATTTGTTTTTCCTTCCCACAAACTAAGTTTATTCAGGTATACACAGATACAGTTACGAAGATTATCATACATAGCAGCATATGTGTAGAGAACCTAGGATAACCCAAAAAAGTCAGAGTGACAGTATTTCCATTGACTGACTTGGGTTATCCTAGGTTCTCTACACATATGCTGCTATGTATGATAATGTATGTAACTGTACTCGCCTAATTGTGGTTGCAGGGGTCGAGACTCAGCTCCTGGCCCCGTGTATCTGAATAAACTTAGTTTGCAAGAAGGAAAAACAAATTCCCTTTTCCTCAAAGCATGAGGATTCTTAGGCAGTAAATAACCATGCGCTCAAAACTTTTCCCCTCCTGCCGAACCGTGTAATATCATCTTTACGTCCTGTAAGATGATAATGTGTCGCAAATCTTAAATCGTGCAATACCGGTAACGTGCAACATAATCTCGTGCTAAATGACGTTCTACTGTATGTATATATCTTCTTCTTTCAACAAACCGGCTGTATCCCACAGATGCAGGGTGGCCCAAAAAGAAAAACAGAAGTTTCTCTTTTTAACTTTAGTAATGAATACAAGAGAAGGGGTTACTAGACCCTTGCTCCCGGCATGTTAGTCGCCTCCTACGACACACATGGCTTACGGAGGAAGAAATTCTGTTCCACTTCCCCATGGAGATAAGAGTAAATAAACAAGAACTAGTAAGAAAATAGATGAAAACCCAGAGGGGTGTGTATATACATATATGCTTGTACATGTATGTGTAGTGTGATCTAAGTGTAAACAGAAATAGCAAGACGTACCCGATATCTTGCATGTTTAGGAGACAGAAAAAAAGACACCAGCAATCATACCATCATGTAAAAAAATTACAGGTTTCTGTCTTACACTCATTTTGCAGGACAATAGTACCTCCCTGGGTGGTTGCTGTCTACCAACCTACAACTATTATTGAAAAATAAATAGATAACTAATGCTGGGATGAATGGAATAGCTGAAAATAACACAAAATGGGGTATCTGAATGGTCTTTAAATAAATAACTTAAGGTTAGAGAAAGGCATGAGAAATTATATATGAATCAAATTAAAATAGCGATAATAAAAGCAATACCTAGAAAATGATACTCTTATTATTATAGAGGATAATATTTTTTAAATCACTACAGAAGGAATATTTAGTTTCCAGATCTTCAACTGTTTAAGAACTAATAATAATAATCACAATTTAGGATTTTTTTTATTCTAGTGTTTTTTTTTGTTTTTTTCAAGAAATTCACAAGCACTAGCATACCTAGCTATATACAGTGGTACCTCGAGTTACGATGGTCCCCAAAATCGCCCTTTTATGTAAGTTTATTTTTTTAAATGCTTTTGTAGGTATATTTTTGGGGGTGTAAAAGGACTAGTCTATTTCACATTATTCCTTATGGGGATAAATTCGTTTGGTAATGGCACTTGAACAGCATTTTCGAACGAAAAAATATCGTAACTCGAGGTACCACTGTATATGCAACAACAACAAAGAAATACTAATGAACGTTCATATTCATGAGCGACAATATGACCATAGGGATCATAAGCTCTAGAAAAGAAATTTGCTTTCAGCTGAGACTTGAAAGCATGAAGAGATTCCTGACCCTTAACAGACTGGCAACCTGTTAGGATCTACATAAGAAAATGCACTTTCTGCAAATGATTTCTCCCCAACAGCAAGAAACTCAATCTAAAAGGGTCTGCAAAAATTCACAGAAACATTCCCTTCCATATCAGCAAGATACCTGGGTTAATTCTTGCCTTGGTATACAAGTAGGGACTGGTCAGAACCCAACTGAGAGCAAAACTACCAGTCTAACTGTAATTTTGTCTTTTTCACCAGTCTAAATGCAACTAATCAAACTTTATTTCCCCATGATACATACTTTGCACAAAATTGGATGACATTATAATAACATGGAAAGCCCCATAGTTATGCACAGCATTTCAGGCAAGCTTAAAACTAACTTACAATAGAAGGACTTTGGTATGCTAAATACAGCCTCTCCTCACTTAGCAATGTACTCGTTTGCCAATATGCAAACCAAAGTAATGCATGTATGTACATGTATATTAGAGCTAAATTCCTCTATTCTGTTTATTACAGAATACAGTACACTACTGTATTAACATTTAAAAATATATTAAAAATGTTATAAATGGTGCAAAGGTGACATTAACAAAATATCTAAAGATAGTTGACACAAACCCACTACCAATATAGTATGCTCCTCGCCTAACGACTAATTCACTTACCAACCTACTCTTAGGAACAGAACTCAGTCGTTAAGTAAGGAGAGGCTGTATATGTACACAAGATATAACAATATTAACAATAAGAGAGATTCAATGAATATGAATCTAATTTACATGTAGCAGATAAAATCATAGAAAGGTACATGGAAAAAAGAACACTTAGATTATACTATAATAAAAAATTTCAGTTATTTCAAAATACAAGAGAATGAAGAAAGAAAGCCTGCAGAGAAATACTTCAACAGTTACATGAGCACATTCATGTTGCAGCTGAACCTGCACTTTTTTTTCAATGAAGAGGACACTTGACACATTTAGAAGCACTGATCTGCAGCAAATGCTGCACTAAAAAATGATACTCTACTGTCAGCTGTATAAAGTACTGCTGGGTAATACACAGCAAAGGATGCATGACAGAATACTTCAAGGCTCCTGTAAGGAACAGATCTGCATTAACCTCAGCCCATGAACCCTTGCCATTCAATACAATCAACAAACACCAGCTACCCAATCCAGCC
>WNWK01045451.1:0-14719 GCA_009830355.1 Cherax destructor
TTTATTCTTCCTCAGAAGCCGAAGAGTACATGAATACATATCGATTGATCGATCAAATTTGCAATTGTTTTATATATAATCCATTATATCTAGATCCATTAAATTTCTCTTATGTACCATTAACTCAAGAAGTGCGAGAGTAAGATTAATCTTGATCAGTTCAAAGTTATAATGTGTTTGCTATTGTATAGATTCATCCAGTACCACCTGTCTGTTCAGTCTATAGAGTTGTATAGTATGCCGAGGACGTCATACGATAACATGGCCGAGCTGTCGTGTCAGTATCATATATACACTTGTGTAGTGTATCTTTCCTTTTATACAGCTGGTCCTTTGCGTGTGACGTCACGGTTCCGCTGACGTCAGAGGCTCAGCGCATGTGCACTAGCACTCTAAAATAGAGGCACCTCTCCTCACTTACTGTTATACCAAACAGCAGCAACAAGGGTATCTTCCTCCTTATTACTGAAATACGCGAACCACCAACAAGGAGTATCTTTGACCTCCAACACATCCACACACACACACACACACACACACACACACACACACACACACACACACACACACACACACACACACACACACACAACACACACACACACACACACACACACACACACACACACACACACACACACACACACACACACACACACACACACACACACACACACACACACACACACACACACACACACACACACACACACACACACACACACACACACACACACACACACACACACACACACACACACACACACACACACACACACACACACACACACACACACACACACACACACACACACACACACACACACACACACACACACACACACACACACACACACACACACACACACACACACACACACACACACACACACACACACACACACACACACACACACACACACACACACACACACACACACACACACACACACACACACACACACACACACACACACACACACACACACACACACACACACACACACAACACACACACACACACACACACACACACACACACACACACACACACACACACACACACACACACACACACACACACACACACACACACACACACACACACACACACACACACACACACACAACACACACACACACACACACACACACACCACACACCAAAGTGGTATGTGAGGAGCTCAACTCGAGGTTTAGGGAAGTATTCACAGTGGAGGAAGGGAGGCAGTTGGGTAGACAGGACGAGTGCATCACCAACAAGGGATGTATCGAGTGCTGGAGGGTATACACACATCTGAGGGGAGGTGAAGCAGTTACTCAGTGACCTTGATACCTCAAAGGCAATGGGTCTGGACAATATCTCACCATGGGTCCTTCGGGAAGGAGCTGAGGTTCTGAGTGTGCCACTTACCAAAATTTTCAACACATCCCTTGAAACTGGGCAGCTACCTGAGATATGGAAAAGGCCAACGTAGTCCCCATCTTTAAAAGGAGACAGAAAAGAGGCACTAAACTACAGACCGGTGTCACTTACATGTATAGTGTGCAAAGTCTTGGAGAAAATCATCAGAAAAAGAATGGTGGAGCATCTGGAGCAGAACAGGTTAATCAACGCCAGACAGCACGGTTTCAGGGAAGGCAAATCCTGTGTAACAAACCTCCTGGAGTTCTATGATAAAGTAACAGAGGTAAGGCAAGAGAGAGAAGGGTGGGTTGACTGCATTTTCTTGGACTGCAGGAAGGCCTTTGACACAGTTCCTCACATGAGATTAGTAAAAAGATGGAAGACCAAGCGTGTATAACAGGAAGGGCACTGGAATGGATCAGGGAATACCTCACAGGGAGGCAACAACGGGTCATGGTGCGTGATGAGGTATCACAGTGGGCGCCTGTGACGAGCGGTGTACCGCAGGGGTCAGTCCTAGGACCAGTGCTATTCTTGCTATATGTGAATGACATGACGGATGGGATAGACTCAGAAGTGTCTCTTTTCGCAGATGATGTGAAATTAATGAGGAGAATCACATCGGATGAAGACCAAGCAGGACTTCAAAGTGACCTGGACAAGCTTGACATCTGGTCTAGCAACTGGCTTCTCGAATTTAACCCCACCAAATGCAAAGTCATGAAGATCGGAGAAGGGCAAAGAAGACCGCTGACAGAGTACAGGCTAGGTGGACAAAGGCTACAAACCTCAACAAAGGAGAAAGACCTTGGGGTGAGTATAACACCAAGCACGTCTCCGGAAGCACACATCAACCAGATAACCGCGGCAGCATATGGGCGACTGGCAAACTTAAGATTAGCGTTCCGTTACCTTAACAAGGAATCGTTCAAGACACTGTATACCGTATACGTCAGGCCCATACTAGAGTATGCAGCACCAGTCTGGAACCCACACCTGGTCAAGCACGTCAAGAAACTAGAGAAAGTGCAAAGGTTTGCGACAAGGTTAGTTCCACAACTCAGGGTCTGTCTTATGAAGAAAGGCTGAGGAAATAGGACTAACAACACTGGAGGAAAGAAGGGTCAGAGGAGACATGATAACGACATACAAAATACTGCGGGGAATTGACAAGGTAGATAGTGACAGGTTGTTTCAGAGAGGGAACACAGAAACAAGGGGACACAACTGGAAGCTGAAGACTCAGATGAGTCAAAGGGATGTCAGGAAACATTTCTTCAGCCACAGAGTAGTCAGGAAGTGGAATGGACTAGAGAATGATATAGTGGAGGCAGGAACCATACATAGTTTTAAGACAAGGTATGATAAAGCTCATGGAGCAGGGAGAGCAGAGACCCAGTAGCAGACAGCGAAGAGGCGGGGCCAGGAGCTGAGTCTCGACCCTGCAACCACAATTAGGTGAGTACATTAGGTGAGTACACACACACACACACACACACACACACACACACACACACACACACACACACAACAAGACTAGTCCCAGAGCTAAGGGGATTGTCCTACGAAGAAAGGTTAAGGGAAATCGGCCTGACGACACTAGAGGACAGGAGGGTTAGGGGAGACATGATAACGACATATAAAATACTGCGAGGAATAGATAAGGTGGACAGAGACAAGATGTTCCAGAGAGGGGACACAGAAACAAGGGGTCACAATTGGAAGTTGAAGACTCCTATGAGTCAAAGGGATGTTAGGAAGTATTTCTTCAGTCATAGAGTTGTCAGGAAGTGGAATAGCTTGGAAAGCGACATAGTGGAGGCAGGAACCATACATAGTTTTAAGACTAGGTTTGATAAAGCTCATGGAGCAGGGAGAGAGAGGACCTAGTAGCAATCAGTGAAGAGGCGGGGCCAGGAGCTATGACTCGACCCCTGCAACCACAAATAGGTGAGTACACACACACACACACACACACACACACACACACACACACACACACACACACACACACACACACACACACACACACACACACACACACACACACACACACACACACACACACACACACACACACACACACACACACACACACACACACACACACACACACACACACACACACACACACACACACACACACACACACACACACACACACACACACACACACACACACACACACACACACACACACACACACACACACACACACACACACACACACACACACACACACACACACACACACACACACACACACACACACACACACACACACACACACACACACACACACACACACACACACACACACACACACACACACACACACACACACACACACACACACACACACCCTCTGGGTATTCTTCTATTTTCTTACTAGTTCTTGTTCTTATTTCCTCTTCTCTCCATGGGGAAGTGGAACAGAATTCTTCCTCCGTAGGCCATGCGTGTCGTAAGAGGCGAATAAAATGCCGGGAGCAAGGGGCTAGTAACCCCTTCTCCTGTATATATTACTAAATGTAAAAGGAGAAACTTTCGTTTTTCCTTTTGGGCCACCCTGCCTCGGTGGGAAACAGCCGACGTGTTGAAAGAAAGAAAGATCCCTAGAACATTACATTTGCTTTCTTCACTACTGTACGTATATGCCTGGGTAGTCATACTACTCGTTATGTTATTTATTAACACAGCATCTTCATTTAAAGGGTTATTTATTCTTTTGTCTTTACATATTCTGTAGTTGTATGTTATTCTTTTATTTTATTATTTTATTAACACATCGGCCATTTCCCACCAAGGTAGGGTGGCCTGAAAAAGAAAAACTTTCATCATATATATATATATATAGATATATATATATATATTATATATATATATATATATATATATATATATATATATATATATATATATATATATATATATATATATATATATATATATATAATAGGTAGTAGGTTGGTAGACAGCAACCGCCCAGGGAGGTACTACCGTCCTGCCAAGTGAGTGTAAAACGAAAGCCTGTACAGTGGACCCCCGAGTTTCGTAAAAACTTCACTCCTGAAGTCTGCTCAAGTGCCATTTCCGAACGAATTTACTCCCTTAAGGAAAAATTTCACGTAGGTTAGTCTATTTCAGACCCCCAAAAATACACTTCCACAAGAACTTACAAAATTATACTTAAATAATTGCACGATTTCCGGGGTATTCGTTAACCGAGGGTCCACTGTATTTGTTTTACATGATGGTAGGATTGCTGGTGTCTTTTTTCTGTCTCATAAACATGCAAGATTTCAGGTATGTCTTGTTACTTCTATTTACACTTAGGTCACACTACACATTCATGTACAAGCATATGTATATACACACACCCCTCTGGGTTTTCTTCTATTTTCTTACTAGTTCTTGTTCTTATTTCCTCTTATCTCCATGGGGAAGTGGAACAGAATTCTTCCTCCGTAAGCCATGCGTGTCGTAAGAGGCGACTAACATGCTGGGAGCAAGGGGCTAGTAACCCCTTCTCCTGTATATATTACTAAATGTAAAATGGGAAACTTTCGTTTTTCATTTTGGGCCACCCCACTTCGGTGGGAAACGGCCGACGTGTTGAAAGAAGAATATATATATATATATATATATATATATATACTATGCGTGTACATGAATGTGTTGTGTGACCTAAGTGTAAGTAGAAGTAACAAGACATACCTGAAATCTTGCATGTTTATGAGACAGAAAAAAGACACCAGCAATCCTACCATCATGTAAAACAATTACAGGCTTTCGTTTTACACTCACTTGGCAGGACGGTAGTACCTCCCTGGGCGGTTGCTGTCTACCAACCTACTACAGTGGACCCCCGAGTATCGTAATTAATCCGTTCCAGGAGCTATTACTTAACACGAAGTTTACGAAATTCGAACAATTATTTCCCATAAGAAATAATGTAAATACAATTAATCCGTTCCACAAAAAAATATTCACATACAAAATAATTAAAAATAATATATATATACACTTTCTTCTTTCTTTCTTTCAACACGTCGGCTGTTTCCCACTGAGGCAGGGTGGCTCAAAAGGAAAAACGAAAGTTTCTTCTTTTACATTTAGTAATATATACAGAAGGGGTTACTAGCCCCTTGCTCCCGGCATTTTAGTCGCCTCTTACGATACGCATGGCTTACGGAGGAAGAATTCTGTTCCACTTCCCCATGGAGATGAAATAAGAACAAGAACTAGTAAGAAAATAGAAGAAAACCCAGATGGGTGTGTATACGTATATATGCTTGTACATGAATGTATAGTGTGACCTAAGTGTAAGTAGAAGTAGCAAGACATACCTGAAATCTTCCATGCTTATGAGACAGAAAAAAGACACCAGCAATCCTACCATCATGTAAAACAATTACAGGCTTTCGTTTTACACTCACTTGGCAGGACGGTAGTACCTCCCTGGGCGGTTGCTGTCTACCAACCTACTACAGTGGACCCCCGAGTATCGTAATTAATCTGTTCCAGGAGCTATTACTTAACACGAAGTTTACGAAATTCGAACAATTATTTCCCATAAGAAATAATGTAAATACAATTAATCCGTTCCACAAAAAAATATTCACATACAAAATAATTAAAAATAATATGTATATATACATTTACTTACTTTTATTGAAGAGTTGCAGGCATCTGGAAGATAGGGTAATGAGTAATGAAGGTCCTCTTGGGCATTTTCTTCCAAAACAGGCCTGTTTCATCACAATTAAACACTTGTTGGGGGAGGAATTCTTCAGCCTCTACGAAGGGGAATCCCCACTCCCTGCTACACTCCCTGCATGCCTGCTACACTCCCTGCATGCCTGTTACACTCCCTGCATGCCTGCTACACTCCCTGCATGCCTGCTACACTCCCTGCATGCCTGCTACACTCCCTGCATGAATGCTACACTCCCTGCATGCCTGCTACACTCCCTGCATGCCTGCTACACTCCCTGCATGCCTGCTACACTCCCTGCATGCCTGCTACACTCCCTGCATGCCTGCTACACTCCCCGCATGCCTGCTACACTCCCTGCATGCCTGCTACACTCCTGCATGAATGCTACACTCCTGCATGAATGCTAAACTCCCTGCATGCCTGCTAAATCTGAGCTCCTCTGCATGCCTGCTAAACTCCCTGCATGCCTGCTAAACTCCCTGCATGCCTGCTACACTCACTGCATGAATGCTAAACTCCTGCATGAATGCTAAACTCCTGCATGCCTGCTAAACTCCCTGCATGCCTGCTAAACTCCCTGCATGAATGCTAAACTCCCTGCATGCCTGCTAAACTCCTGCATGCCTGCTAAACTCCCTGCATGCCTGCTAAACTCCCTGCATGCCTGCTAAACTCCCTGCATGCCTGCTAAACTCCTGCATGCCTGCTAAACTCCCTGCATGCCTGCTAAACTCCCTGCATGCCTGCTAAACTCCTGCATGCCTGCTAAACTCCCTGCATGCCTGCTAAACTCCCTGCATGCCTGCTAAACTCCTGCATGCCTGCTAAACTCCCTGCATGCCTGCTAAACTCCCTGCATGCCTGCTAAACTCCCTGCATGCCTGCTAAACTCCCTGCATGCCTGCTAAGCTCCCTGCATGCCTGCTAAACTCCTGCATGCCTGCTAAACTCCTGCATGCCTGCTAAACTCCCTGCATGCCTGCTAAACTCCTGCATGCCTGCTAAACTCCCTGCATGAATGCTACACTCCTGCATGCCTGCTACACTCCTGCATGCCTGCTACACTCCCTGCATGCCTGCTAAACTCCCTGCATGCCTGCTACACTCCCTGCATGAATGCTACACTCCCTGCATGAATGCTACACTCCTGCATGAATGCTACACTCCCTGCATGAATGCTACACTCCTGCATGAATGCTAAACTCCTGCATGAATGCTAAACTCCTGCATGAATGCTAAACTCCTGCATGCCTGCTAAACTCCTGCATGCCTGCTACACTCACTGCATGAATGCTAAACTCCTGCATGCCTGCTAAACTCCCTGCATGCCTGCTAAACTCCCGGCATGCCTGCTAAACTCCTGCATGCCTGCTAAACTCCCTGCATGCCTGCTAAACTCCCTGCATGCCTGCTAAACTCCTGCATGCCTGCTAAACTCCTGCATGCCTGCTAAACTCCCTGCATGCCTGTAACTCAGCTAAGCTCCCTGCATGCCTGCTAAGCTCCCTGCATGCCTGCTAAGCTCCCTGCATGCCTGCTAAAGCTCCCCGCATGCCTGCTAAACTCCTGCATGCCTGCTAAACTCCCTGCATGCCTGCTAAACTCCCTGCATGCCTGCTAAACTCCTGCATGCCTGCTAAACTCCCTGCATGCCTGCTAAACTCCCTGCATGCCTGCTAAACTCCCTGCATGCCTGCTAAACTCCCTGCATGCCTGCTAAACTCCCTGCATGCCTGCTAAACTCCCTGCATGCCTGCTAAACTCCCTGCATGCCTGCTAAACTCCTGCATGCCTGCTAAACTCCTGCATGCCTGCTAAACTCCCTGCATGCCTGCTAAACTCCCTGCATGCCTGCTAAACTCCCTGCATGAATGCTACACTCCCTGCATGAATGCTACACTCCCTGCATGAATGCTACACTCACTGCATGAATGCTACACTCACTGCATGAATGCTAAACTCCCTGCATGCCTGCTACACTCACTGCATGAATGCTAAACTCCTGCATGAATGCTAAACTCCTGCATGAATGCTAAACTCCTGCATGCCTGCTAAACTCCCTGCATGAATGCTAAACTCCTGCATGCCTGCTAAACTCCCTGCATGCCTGCTAAACTCCCTGCATGCCTGCTAAACTCCCTGCATGCCTGCTAAACTCCCTGCATGCCTGCTAAACTCCCTGCATGCCTGCTAAACTCCTGCATGCCTGCTAAACTCCCTGCATGAATGCTACACTCCTGCATGAATGCTACACTCCTGCATGAATGCTACACTCCCTGCATGCCTGCTACACTCACTGCATGAATGCTACACTCACTGCATGAATGCTACACTCCCTGCATGAATGCTAAACTCCCTGCATGCCTGCTACACTCACTGCATGAATGCTACACTCACTGCATGAATGCTACACTCCCTGCATGAATGCTAAACTCCCTGCATGCCTGCTACACTCACTGCTTGAGTGCTACACTCACTGCATGAATGCTAAACTCCCTGCATGAATGCTACACTCCCTGCATGCCTGCTAAACTCCCTGCATGCCTGCTATACTCCCTGCATGAATGCTACACTCCCTGCATGAATGCTACACTCCCTGCATGCCTGCTAAACTCCCTGCATGAATGCTACACTCCCTGCATGCCTGCTACACTCCCTGCATGCCTGCTAAACTCCCTGCATGCCTGCTACACTCACTGCAGGAATGCTACACTCACTGCATGAATGCTACCACAGGGGTGCCACTAGGAAGCTTCTTTGGACCCATGGTGAATTATATCACAGTGGCAGTCACTAAACCACCAAAAAAAGACACCAAATGTATTGTGAATGTTTGAAAGAGCGCACTGGGTAATGTTCTCTCAATGGTAAACAACGCTTCACTGGCGGGCATCCTGCGTTCTGCGCAGGCGCGGAACAGGCGGACAGGTCTAATACGTTACGAAACACGAGCCAGTTTACGATTCTCGAAATCAAAAAAAGCTTACGAAACATGATGTTTACGAAATAAGAACCTTACAAAACTCAGGGGTCCACTGTACCTACATGTTCTAGGGATATGCTACATAATTTCCTGCATTAATTATTTTATCAAATTCTTTAACTACATTCAAATAAATATGGCATTTGTTACTAAGTAGGCACTTCAATGGCCCATGTTCATTTCAACAATGAAGAATCAGACTGATAAGCAAGTACTGTACTGTATGTGCATATGGGTGAATCAAGGTTACACACTGCAAAACAAGTATAGATTTGTGGAACTGTAGTGAGCAGAAATATTTAGGTAAACAAAAAGTCTTGAAAGTGCACACTGTGTAAGAATAAGTGGAAAAAAAACTAAAAACTCAGTCAATAGAGGTATAGTTATAAGCATTTAAAGGAAGTAAGGTGTAAACAAAGAACATACAAAGACTTAAGAAACATCAAGGATATAATCGAGGAAGACAGGCACAGAGAACAAAGGTATACCATTTACACCAATCATCATTATTGCCTTGAAAGACAATGAGCCTTACCAAGGAGTTGCTGAAGCTTGCCTAATTTAAGTACGATGAAAATATGAATATCAAGCCTTGGGTACTCATTAAAATTTTCAGAGAATAATGTGGCAATAGAGAGAGAAAAAATGCAGAAATGACCCCAAGGAAACAATGTGAAAAGAACAAGCCACTGGAACAGGAACTAAGAAAAGGGAGGGCCAGCCAAAAAACTTCAACACTAAGATAGGTATGGAAGGACAACATGGGTCATGGAGCACAAAAATGAACCATATCACTATGATATAAGACTTTTGGAGAGGCATCTACAAAAAAAAATTGTACAGTATGTACAGACAAGCTCTAGGTTACACAACACTAGTCTTACCCAAATCTGACTTCATGTAAAATAACCAGTAACTGCTACAATAAATGAGATTCAGAATAAGTAAGCATCATGCATAATGAAATTACTACCACCATCCTCTTTCATCAGTGTGCTCTGTTGCAGGTTAAAATATGAAGGAAATTTTTTGAAGCACTTTACCCTAAGAATTTTTAGTAATTGAATATAGAAGATTAATTTTCATGACGAGTAACCACAAGCCACCACGAGTGACCACAGGCAGAAATGATGAGTGGGTGACCACAGACCACCACGAGTGACCACGGGGAGGAATGATGAGTGGGTGGCCATTTTCCAGCATGAGTGACCACAGACCACCATGAGTGACCATAGGAAAGAATGATGAGTGGGTGGCCACAGGAAGGAATGATGAGTGGGTGGCCACAGGCAACTATGAGTGACCACAGGTCACCAAAAGACCATGGGGAGGAATGATGAGTGGGTGGCCACAGGCCAGCATGAATGACCACAGACCAGCATGAGTGACCACAGGAAGAAATGATGAGTGTGTAACCACAGGCCAGCATGAGTGACCACAGGGAGGAATGATGAGTGGGTGGCCACAGGCCAGCAGGTCATCATGAGTGACCACGGGGAGGAATGATGAGTGGGTGGCCACGAGCCACCACATGTGACCACACAACTGTTCAGCAGGCAAATTGAAAAAATCTATAGCATATGGGAACAAAATTTTGCACATTTACTCCAATACCAATTTTTACCATGTTGTCAGTAGAGTACTGAACTCCTATGTATTATACTTGTGTAGTATATCATAGTACCAGCCATATTAGAGTTAGGCTCCCTAGCTGGCTGTGACGTCACAAGTCCAGCACATGTGAGCGCTGAGCCTCAGGCATCTCTCTCACTCGTCGACAGGCTTAGAATGAAACAGGTAGGCTGGGCTACTTTCCCCTCACAAACTCTGTCAATATATAATTACCAACCATCTTGTGTGTAAGAGGAAGTAAAGAATGCTCAAAGAACAAATCCCATGTGGTCTGGTGTGATTCGATTCCTGCTCCAGGAAGATCTCATTCTGACTTTGAAGCCACCAGCACCTATAAGTGACTTTGTCACGAACCAAGAATTGCTGTATCGAACAACCGAGCTGGCCACACCTACTAGACGTGTATACCAGTTAGTAATTCCACAGTCACTAGTGAATGTAGCCTTACAGCTAGTTCACGATGCACCAGGTGTTGCACACCCTGGTGTGGATCGTTCTGTAAAACAAGCCAGATTGAAGTACTTTTGGCCTCATATGGCAATTGATATTGCTGAGTATGTTAAGAAATGTAGCATTTGTATGCAACATAAAGGTAATGTTAATGGCCCTAATCCTATCCAGGTGTATCCCACTACTAGTGAACCATGGGAAAGAGTTGCAGTAGACTTATTAACTAATTTTCAAAGCTTCCTCCAAGGAAATAAACATCTGTGCATCATGGTAGACCATTTCACCAGATACTGTGAGTTAGTGCCTAGTACAGATAAGACAGCTGAGACTGTAACAAAAGTGTTTAAAAGCGTATAATTTGAAGACATACCACCCCTAAATCCCTAGTAACAGATAATGGAAGTGAATTCTGTAACAAGATTCTAGAAAACGTGTGTGCTTTGTACAAGATAACTAAATCAACCATTGTTCCTCACCATCCTGCAAGTAATGGTTTAGTAGAAAGAACCAATAAGAAAGTACTTGATGTCTTGAGAGCCACTGTCAATCCCAATAGTGTAACCTGGGATGAAGTTATACCTGATGTTCAGTGTGCAATAAATTCTGCTTACAATGCTTCTATAGGTGACACTCCACACTATGCATTGTGCAGTGCAGATAAGTGTTTGCCTTATGAGTTGTTATATTCTACTCCGAAACCAAATTATAATCCTGATGATTTCATAGCAACTCATACCAGCCAAGCTCAAAGTGTCTTCAGAAGAATCCATGAAACACTTCATAAATCAACAGCAGAATTTACAAGAGTTACTAATGCTCGTGCAAAGCAGACCAAAATTAAAGTAGGATCGAGAGTAATGCTGACTAACTTTAATAAAACATCCGTAATGCCTAAGCTCAATCAAAAGTTTGTCGGTCCTTATCGAGTAGTCGAACATATCAACGGCAATAAGTATAAAGTTAGAGAAATAAGTACTGGTCAATGTAAAGAGTCACATTTGGACCATATGAAGTTAGTATGTGATGAAGACGAGGTCCCTGACAACCAGACTACTGTGACTGACAATGACAATCCGTTTGACCCTGTACCCTCTACGTCTAGTAATCAGCCAGAGGAACAGCCTGAATGTCGTTACTCCTTATGTACACGACAAGTATTGAGAAATCCTCAAGTTCTTTCTTTCTTTCAACACTTCGGCCGTTTCCCACCGAAGCGGGGTGGCCCAAAATGAAAAACGAAAGTTTTCCCTTTTACATTTAGTAATATATACAGGAGAAGGGGTTACTAGCCCCTTGCTCCCGGCATTTTAGTCGCCTCTTACGACACGCATGGCTTAAGTATCATCCTCAAGTATCATGTGTAAATACCCATTTAGACCCTCCTCAACCTAGGCATGTGGTTTGTTGGATGGGTACTTTGGAGATATGTACGGTCGTGGTGAAACACACAAAACAGTTGGTAACTATATATTGACAGAGTCTGTGAGGGAAAAGTAGCCCAGCCTACCTGTTCTGTTCTAAGCCTGTCGACAGTGAGAGAGATGCCTGAGGCCCAGCGCTCACATGCGCAGGACTCATGACGTCACAGCCAGCTAGGGAGCCTAACTCTAATATGGCTGGTACTATGATATACTACACAAGTATAATACATAGGGGTTCAGTACTCTACTGACAATGTTTCTTAATTTTTGCAATATACTTTTTGAAACCAGTGATATCAAAGTCATGAAAACCAAGGTTGCATATTATGATTTGCTGTAGATACAAAAGAAACTGTCCGAAGATTTACACTAATACAAGAGTAAAAAAAAAAAAAAAAAAAAAATTATGTAGATTGAAGTGTTGAATATATTACCATTGAATGATAAGAGAGAAAAAAAGGCAACTGCAAATATGATCATAAAAGAATATAAGAAGGCATAACATTAGCAGTGAATGAGTTCATTTAAATGATTTGTAAAACAGCACTAGAACTACTTGCTGATTCAAAACAGTAAACATGAAAAGTTGCTGATATTTATATCAAGTTTCACCTATCAATACCAATTTTCTATCTTATTTGGAGTGAGATAAACAAGCTAAGAAAGCCTAGGGAACGAATGGATTTGTCAGTTAAAAACAGAGAAGGGGAGTTAGTTGATGGGGAGCTGGAGGTATTGGGTAGATGGCGGGAATATTTTGAGGAACTTTTAAATGTTGATGAAAAAAGGGAGGCGGTAATTTCATGCACTGGCCAGGGAGGTATAACATCAATTAGGAGTGAAGAAGAGCAGGATGTGAGTGTGGAGGTGCGTGAGGCATTACGTAGAATGAAAGGGGGTAAAGCAGCTGGAACTGACGGGATCATGACAGAAATGTTAAAAGCAGGGGATGAATATAGTGTTGGAGTGGTTGGTATTTTTGTTTAATAAATGACTTCCAGCAAGCGTGTGTGAGCGTGGTAGATAGGAGTGAATGGAGACAAATGGTTTTTGGCACCTGATGAGCTGTTGGAGAGAGAGTAGGGTAATATTTAGTGAAGGGATTTCAGGGAAACCGCTTATTGATTTAGCCGGACTTGAGTCCTGGAAATAGGAAGTACAATGCCTGCACTTTAAAGGAGGGGTCTGGGATAGTGACAGTTTGGAGGGACTAATCTAAACTGCAGTATCTGAGCGCCTCTGCATGAGGTGAAAGTGTTGAATGATGATGAAAGTATTTTCTTTTTGGGGATTTTCTTTCTTTTTGGGTCACCCTGCCTCAGTGGGAGACAGCCGACTTGTTTAAAAAAAAAAATGTATGAAATAGGGGAAGGTACCTAGGGATTGGCAGAGAGCATGTATAGTTCCTTTATATAAAGGGAAGAGGGATAAAAGAAATTGTAAGAATTAAAGGGGAATAAGTTTACTAAGTCCATGCGTGTCGTAAGAGGCGACTAAAATGCCGGGTACAAGGGGCTAGTAACCCCTTCTCATGTCTCAGGTAGTCGACGTTCGAGTCTGTCCAGGTGGATGTTATTACAGAGCGTAGATTTATAGTAGTAGTAGGTTGGTAGACAGCAACCACTCAGGGAGGTACTACCATCCTGCCAGGTGACTGTGAAACAGAAACCTGAAACTGTTTTACATGATGGTAGGATTGCTGGTGTCTTTTTTCTGTCTCATAAACATGCAAGATTTCAGGTACGTCTTGCTACTTCTACTTACACTTAGGTCACACTACGCAAACATGTACACGTTTATTGTATACACACTCATCTGAGTTTTCTTTGATTTTATCTTAATAGTTCTTGTTCTTATTGCTTTTCCCTTTCATATCCATGGGGAAGTGGAATAAGAATCTTTCCTCCGTAAGCCATGCGTGTTGTAAAAGTCAACTAAAATGCCGGAACAATGGGCTAGTAACCCCTTTTCCTGTATAGCTTACTAAAAGAAGAAGAAGAAAATCGTCAAAGTGGGATGTTTGAATGTGCGGGATGTTGTGCGAATGATAAGAAAGAGATGATTGTAGATGTTATGAATGAAAAGAAGCTGGATGTCCTGGCTTT
>WNWK01045452.1:0-14719 GCA_009830355.1 Cherax destructor
GGAAGCCTTTCAGGCTACCCCTATTGAAATAGAGGATGCCGCTCCAGTAGATAGTCAAACCCCGCTAGAAAATACCGAACCCGGTGAAGAGGCTCAAGGGCTACGAAGGTCTGGACGTACACGTCACCCACCTAACCGTTTGGAGGATTACTGTATCTGATATTTTAGAAGGGGAGATTGTAGTGATACCGCTCTTGTGGAGAGCCGCTGCAGGACACAATACGGCACCACCTCAGGGGGCCCCTAACAATAACAACAAACAGTACGGCGATGGCCCAGCATGGCGTGTGGTCTCGCTCTTACACAAATACATTCGTGATGCAGATTACATGGTAAGCTTAAATATGTCGCCAGTAGCTATAGCTTTTCTGAGGACATATGCACCTTACATCACCTGTCCTGCAGCAGCAGTCATTAGATGTATTTTCTTCTGTTGCAGACATGTACCATGGATTTTGTGTTCAATAAAGCCTAGAAATGAGGCCTGTGTTTTATCACAACACTAGGCTTTAGCCAGGTCTCAGTGAGTGTGATGATTGACATATTGGTCTGGAGGGATTGGAGTAGTGCTGTGAGGTCATCATAATGTTTGCTCAAAGATCTAACATTGTAATTAAAGATGGTTATGTTATTGTTTGCTCTAAGTAATGTCTTTGCTTGATCTGTTGTATAGTATTATTATTATTATAATCAAAAGAAGTGCTAAACCACAGGGGTTGCTGTATAGTAATTACAGTTGCTATTGGAATCATGTAAGTCATTTAATAATAGGTTGATGTCAGGATCTATGCCTGTAATCATACGATTTAGTGTGATTCTATAACTAGACTTGAGAACAATGGAATATGCTAAACTTAAGAGAGGTAATATGAGGTTTCCAGGACAATCGACGGTAAAACAGGAGGCCGAGAAACCTGACTATCAAGTTCTGGAATATGTGAGCCGTATAGGTACAATGGATGATCAAAGACCACTGAATGTCTAGTAAACGTAATTTGATGAGTTTTGCCACTAGAAAATTTAAACCCATGAGTGGTGGCCCAATCAGAAACCCAGTTGATGGCATGCTGGAGGGAAACTGAAATGAGGTGACAGTCAGCACCTGCACAAGCTATAGCAAAGTCCTCCACATAGAGCGATGACCAAATATTGGATTGGAGAACAGATGCCAGATTATTTATAGCAAGGAGAAAGAATGTTGTGCTCAGAACACAACCCTGGGGGACACCTTCAGCTTGGACAAATTCCGAGGAAAGCTCATTACTAACCAGGACATGGTAATGTCTGTCAGTTAAGAAGGCCTTAAGGAAAAATGGTAGGTTGCCTCGGAGGCCTAAGGAGTGAGCTTGGGCCAAGATATTAAATCTCCAAGTTGTGTCATAAGCCTTCTCAAGGTCGAAAAAGATGGTGATAACTGAGTGGTTATTAGCAAAGGCATTACGAAAATACATATCCAAGAGCAGTAAGGGGTCAATGGCAGAACGGCCTTTACGAAAGCCATATTGACTAGGGGAGAGACTATTGTGAGTCTAAATACCACATCAAACGTCTATTAACTAGACTGTCAGGGAAACGCCTTCCCCTGAACAAAATATTGATGGAAAAATTAATAAATAATTGTAAACCGAAGGATATATATAATATGGTTTTTCTGGATTTTAATTAAATAGAAATAAAAAAGAAATATATCCGTTGTGGTTCAGGTCTGTTGGTGAGACAGGAGGTAATAATTGTAGAGGGGGAGAATAGATGATGGTTGTCTCCGAGTAGGTGGTATGTCTCCGAAGTAGATGGTGAATCTCCTGGGACCACTAGGTTGAAATACACACTGTAGGTATCCAAATGGAGGCGAGATCTTCAGCAACACCCTCTAACGCACACAAGTTAGAAACTAGAGAGGAGTTGTTGTGGAATTCCCGTTAAGTCCAGGGAAAATCTTGCTCGTAAGTCATGCGTCTGTCCTGGAGAACCAGTCCAGCGGCAGAGCTGATAAAGAAAATATTCTGGTTACCTTAAGTCTTAAAACATTTAAAATAGAAAAAGGTGTTTCAAGATGACCAAGTCACTACTGGTAACCAAAGAAAACATAATAATCAAACAAAAGAACTACTGGTAGCTTGCCTTACCTGATTCGGAGAAGAGTGAAGGTGAAGTGACTTTCCACTCCCCAACCGACACCAGGTAAGAGTCATACTACCAGGAGTAGAAAGTAAAAACCCTCAGACAACCGGGAACAAGAGTTTAGCCCCAGCCCGCTAGATGGTAGTGCTGGCTGTAACTCGTTAATAATGCTCCCGGCTGACTGAACAACCGTTACCTTATTTACAACCACTTTTCCCTCACAAGACGTTCCATCACCTTGCAAACTGCACTGGTAAGAGCGATGGGACGGTAGTGAGAGGAATCATGATCCGTAGTACCTGGTTTTCAAAAAGGGAGAACAATAGCAGACTTCCACAGCTGGGGAAGAACTCCTTGCGACCATATGAGATTAAAGAGTCGTAAGAGGACAGTAAGAGCAGACTGATGTAAATGCTGTAGCATACGAATATGTATGCTGTCTGGCCCAGCTGCCAATGATCGGCAAGCAGAGAGTGTTGCCTCCAGTTCTTGAAGGGTAAAAGGCACATTATAGGATTCTTCTCTAAGAGAAGAACAATCTAAGGGCTTTAACTCGCTGGCAGACTTAGAAGAAAGGAACGAGGGGCATAGATGGAGCCCCTGAGAAATGCGGACGAGATGATTAACAATTTCAGTGGCAAAGGCAAGAGGGTGTGCTATATCAACACCAGCAACCTGAAGAACAGGAGCCGGGTCGGGGGAGAATTTACCACTCAATTTCCGCACTTTCTTCCAGACTGCACTCATCGAGGAAGCCGAAGTGACAGTAGAAACGAAATCTCGCCAGCAAGTGAGTTTAGCATCACGTATGACACGGCGAGCAATAGCTCTCTTCTGCTTGAAATCAAAGAGTCTCTCTGTGGTTGTGTTATACCGATACCTGCCCCATGCAGCACGTTTCAAACACACTGCCCGAGCACAAGCAGGAGACCACCAAGGCACGCACTTCTGAGGATGCTTGCCCGAGGTTTGAGGAATAGAATGTGAAGCCGCTGTGAAGATGGAGGACGAAAAGAGATGTAAAACCTCATCAATGGAGGACGAGGTAGGAACCTCATGAAAGGCAGTAAGATGTGCGTAAAGGTCCCATTTTGCCCGGTCAAATTGCCAGCGTGGGCTATGAGGAGGTGGAGAAAACAGAGGGGACTTAAGGATGATTGGGAAATGATCGCTGTCATGTAAGTCCGGGAGGACAGACCAGGTGAAGTCAAGGACAGTTGATGAAGTGCAGATGGAAAGATCGATGCAGGAAAAAGAATGAGTTCGGGGATCAAAATGGGTAGGAGTACCCGTATTTAAAACATGTAGGGGAAGAGAAGCAAGAAATGCCTCCAACTGAATGCCACGGGAGTCACAGTGCGACCCTCCCCAGAGAAAGTGGTGTGCGTTAAAATCGCCAAGTAATAGAAGGGGTGGCGGTAAGGAAGAAACCAGAAAATCAACATCTGGGATAGACAATGCCTGCGAAGGGGAGAGATATAAAGAACAGAGTGTATACCACTTAATCAAGTGGATACGGGCTGCGGTGTAATGTAAGGAAGAAGGGACATAGAGCTGACGGTATGGAACACCAGTGCGTATAAGAAGAGCACTTTCATTAAAGGTTCCATCGGAAAAAGGATCTGATGAATATAACAAATTATATCCTGAAAAGGGCCTGATAACAGTGGATTGTAATTTGGGTTCTTGCAAACAGACCCCAATAGGGGAAAACTGGGAGAGCAACACCTGAAGCTCACCCCTGTTACCCCTGAAGCCTCGGATATTCCACTGCAAATAAGCCATGATTTATGTAGAGAAATATATAAGTGGAAGTGAGAGGAAGCTATGGACTAGGGTGAGAAAAGTCCACGTGTGGAGGCAGCGAAAGACCTGTAATCAGAGAAGGAGGAGGACGTTGTGAAGGAAGGGGGGGTTGAGATGAAGAAGAGAGATGAGGAACCTCAGATTGAGTAGTGTCCATCATCGGTCCAGTCTCTGAAATATATTCTGCAATAGCTTCCAGTGTTTCGGAAGTCAAAGATGCAGAATGTGAGACTACATTAGAAATGGAAGAAGAGGGAGCAACTATCGGGGAGTCTATAGACTGTACTAAAGTAGAGGGCGAGGAGATAGAAGAGGAAACTGTCATAGGGACTTGGGAGGGGACAGGGGATGAAGGTAGTGTATGAGGAGGAGGATGAACCTCCACACACATTACAGAACTAGTCAGAGGCGAAGAACCTGGCAGTAGGGGTTTTTTACCGGGCTTATAAGAAGGGGGGCGCTGAGGTTTAGGTGAAGGACGAGGACGTGTTGACTCAGAACTGTGCGAGTGAATAGAGGAAGGAGTGTGGATAGTATGGGAAACTGAGGTAGGGACCTCGGAGCCAAGAACATCAAAAGGATTCGAGACAGGGGTGAATGAGGATGAGGCGACCACAGAGGAAGCCGTGGAAGTTGGGACAACAGAAGCGGGGCGACGTTTAGCAATGGGAGAATAGGAAATACGGGGAAGTTTCCCTTGAAGGCGAAGATGAGAGACAGCCATAGCATATGAGAAGCCTTCCGCCTTTTTGAGACAACGGATTTCCCACTCATTCAGGTAAACCTGACAATGGCGAGAATACGAAGGATGTGCCTCATGACAGTTAAGGCAAGAGGGAGGTAGAGTACAAGAAGAACTGGCATGGTCGTCAGCAACACAGACTGGGCATTCGGCTATGGACCTGTAATATTTTGCTGGATGACCAAAACGCCAGCAGTTTCTACACTGCTGCAGTGTAGGGGTCACCTTTCGAACTTGTAAACGTTGACCTGCAATGTAGACCGAAGGTGGAAGTTCTCGGCAGTCAAACGTTAAACGAGCTATATTGCAAGGATAACGTCTTCCCTTATTGGCAGGGAGGACAAAAGTGTTCACTTTAAGGATAGGGAGTTCTTGGAGCTCAAGCTGCTTGAAAATATCATCACCACATGTCTGGAAATTCCGTTGGACAATGGTGTGGGGCAAAATGACAGAACCACAACAAGAATTGAGGGAATGGTGCTTGTCAATAGTAACAGGAGCAGTATCTATGGTTGTGAGAAGAGAAAGATCGCGAGCTTGGCCAGCATTCTGGACCGAGATAATGCGAGTACCACTCTTGAGAGCGTTAAATGAGATGTCTTTACCAACATGGCGTAGCAGAGCCTTACCAATACTATGGTCTGAAAGATAGGTATTAGGAGAAGTCGGTCGCAGAGTAAAAAACTTTGTCCATTGAGTAGGTTGAAACAGAGAGTTTAAGGGGAGTGCGTGAAGAGCTTGTCGTTTCTGAGATGAATGAGAAGGAAGTGTCGAATCATCATGTGTGGGTCTTGGTCGTTTGGGTGTGGGACCAGGGGTGGTCCGATGTGAGACAGGCGAGTGATTCGAAAATTGCTGCACCGTCGAGGGAGAAGCCGGAATCAAGGTCAGAGAAGAGCGAAGGTCAGATGTATCGAAAGGGCCAGTCGGGTCCCTGGAACTTGAAGCAGGTGACGACCTGGTACCTACTTCAGGTACAGGGGTATTAGGGTTGTCCGAAGAGTTATCCATTAACAAGGTAGGGTCAGAACTATGTGCGGTATCAAGGGGCCCGGGGGTAGAGTCACGGATTAGGGCATCCATGGTTAGGTTACTTCTTTCTTTTTGTTTTTAAGAAAAAAAAAGAAAATAAAATAAAAATAAAAAAAAATAAAAAAAAGGGGGAACGTGGAGGAATAGCTCCTAGGAGGAATAAAAGGGGCGTAAATCCCCCTCCGCACCCAAGAATACCTCAACACCGCAAGTAGTACAGATGCTGCATGGAACCCGTGCCATACCCTACCCTTCAGGCCAGTAAACCAGCAATCCGGGATAGCAACCTCACATCCACTGAGCCATCTCGACGGACAAAAGAGAGGGCAGCCGGATATCCGCCACAAAGCATACCGCCTTCGGCCACCACCCCTGGAATCCGAAAGGTGGCCTCCAGAGATACACCTGTCGCCCGAAAGATACCCAAGGCCACCCCACGGGAGACCGGAGAGGGATTGGGACATCCCCAGGCGATCCAGATTCCACTGCAAACTACACCACTGTCAAGAACCTCAATGGAATGGGAATGGACCACGGTACCCTTCCCCCTACCTAGGAACTAGAATGCCTGTGGAGAGACGCTCCTAGGGTAAAAATTGGAAGGAAATAAGGGAGGGATGAGGAGGAGTGGGAGGAGGAAAGGGAAAGGGAGGATGAGGAAGATGGGAAAGGGAGGGGGATTGGGGGGTAATTAGGTTCGGTCTGAGGAAGAAGACCAAAAGGTCCAATTCCTCAGACCGATAGCCTCTTTACCTCGTCAAGGAGCCCCCCTTAAAGAGGTGTTGTAACCACAGAGAAAGTAGATGAAGTTGGGACCCCAGAAGTGGGGCGGCATTTAGCAATGCGAGAATAGGAAATACGGGGAAGTCTCCCTTGTAGGCGTAGATGAGAGACGGCCATAGCATATGAGAAGCCTTCCGCCTCTTTGAAACAAGGGATTTCCCGCTCATTCAGGTAAACCTGACAATGGCGAGTATGATGGATGTCCCTTATGACAGTTAAGGCAAGAGGGAGGTAGAGTACAAGAAGGACTGGTATGGTCGTCGGCACCACAGACTGGGCATTCAACCATGGACCTGCAATATTTCGCTGGATGACCAAAACGCCAGCAGTTTCTACACTGTTGTGGTGTAGGGGTCACCTTTCAAACTTGTAAATGTTGACTTGCAATGTAAACCAAAGGTGGTAGTTCTCAGCAGTCAAATGTTAAACGAGCTATATTGCAAGGATAACGTCTTTGCTTATTGGCAGGGAGGACAAAAGTGTCAACTTTAAGGATAGGGAGTTCTTGGAGCTCAAGCTGCTCTAAAATGTCATCACCACATGTCTGGAAATTCCGTTGGACAATGGTGTGGGGTAAAATGACAGAACCACAACAAGAATTGAGGGAATGGTGCTTGTCAACAGTAACAGAAACAGTATCTATTGTTGTAAGAAGAGAAAGATCACGAGCTTGGCCAGCATTCTGGACCGTAATGATGCGAGTGCCGCTCTTGAAGCGTGAAATTAGATATCTTTACCAACATGGCGTAGCAGATTATTATTATTATAATCAAATAGAAGCGCTAAACCATTGGCGTAGCAGAGCCTTACCAATACTATGGTCTGAAAGATAGGTATTAGGAGAAGTCGGTTGCAGTGTAAAAATCTTTGTCCATTGAGTAGTGTGAAACAGAGAGTTTAAGGGGAGTGCATGACTAGCTGGTCGTTTCTGAGATGAACGAGAAGGAAGTGTGGAATCGTCATGTAAGGGTCTTGGTCGTTTGGGTGTGGGACTGGGGTGGTCCGATGGGAGACGGGCGAGCGATTCGAAATTGCTGCACCGTCGAGGAGAAGCCGATATCACGGTCAGAGAAGAGCGAAGGTCAGATATGTCAAAGGGTCAGAACCCCGGTACCTGAAGCAGGTGACGAACCGGCACCAGCAAGAGGTACAGGGGCATGAGAGGTGTCCAAAGAGTTGTCCGTTAACGAGGCAGGGTCAGTACTGGGTGCGGTATCAGGAAGGGGGCCGAAGGTAGTGGGTTCATGGATTGGGTCAGCCATGGTTAGGTTACTTCTTTCTTTTTATTATTATGAAAAAAAAGAAAATAAAATAAAATAAAAATAAAAAAAAGAATAAAAAAAGGGGGGGAACGTGGAGGAATAGCTCCTATGAGGAATGAAAGGGAGAGTAAATCCCCCTCAGTGCCCAAGAGGACCTCAACACCGCAAGTAGTGCAGATGCTGCATGGAACCCGTGCCATACCCTACCCTTCATGCCAGTAAACCAACAATCCGGGATAGTAACCTCTCATCCACCGAGCCACCTTGGCGGACAAAAGAGAGGGCAGCCGGATATCCGCCACAAAGCATACTGCCTTCGGTCACCACCCCCAGAATCTGAAAGGTGGCCTCCGGAGATACACCTGTCGCCCGAAAGATACCCAAGGCCACTCCCCAGGTGATCGGAGAGGGATCGGGACATCCCCAGGCGATCCAGATTCCACGGCAAACTACACCACCGCCAAGGACCTCAACAGAATGGGTTGGACCACGATACCCTTCCCCCTACCTAGGAACTAGAATGCCTGAGGAGAGAAGCTCCCAGGTTAAATCTGGGAAGGAACTAATGGAGGGTTGAGGAGGAAGAGGAGGAAAGGGAAAAAGGGAAGATGGAGGAGATGGGATAGGGAGGGGATTTTTGGGTGATTAGGTTCGGTCTGAGGAAGGAGACCAAAGGTCTAATTCCTCAGACCAAAACCTCTTCACCACGCCAAGGAGCTCCCTTGAAGAGTGTATCTAGATAGCTTGCTATCTGGCATTGCTACACTTTGCCAATGCTTTGCCAATGCTTCATGAATTTTCTGTGTCATCTTTGCATTCGCTTCGCTATGGTCAGCCTGCTATTGTGAGTATCTGCAATTATTATTATAATCAAAGAAGCGCTAAACCACAAGGGTTATACAGTGTAGTATCTGCAATTTGATTTGTTATTGTGTGTCAGCCTTGCTATTGTGTGTGTGCATATTGGCTTTTCTATTGCATGTCAGCTCTGCTATCGTATGAGTATACTGCAAGTCGTACCGTGCATAGCGCTACAGCGTGTTAAGTTGCGTGTTAATGCCACCTATTGAGTCAGACAGTTAGTGTCTGAGTTAACTCTACTAAAGTTGCCCAAACTCTCTCTACAGCGTTGCTGGCGTATCGCTCGTTATATTGGTGTTGAATACCAGTGTACCCTTACTGCTGCGCAGTTGCGTGATATTATAACTAACTACAAACTGAAACTATGGCATACCAGTCTCACGTTTCTCCCGCTACCGGAGCTGTTAACCGTAGGTCACCATTAAGGTTTCTACATTATTATTATAATCAAATAGAAGTGCTAAACCACAGGGGTTATACAGCTAAGGTTTCTACAAAATGGGAGAGACAAAACTCCTGAGCAAAACCAGCAAGTCACAGGTGTGGGGTTATCGACAGGTGAGTCTGGTACATTGGCGCTTGAACTAGCCAGACTCACTCTTGAACAAACTAGAGAACAGTGTGCATTTGCTAAGGAAGAGTTTGATAGAGAGAAGGAGAGGAGGCAATTCAGACGGTAGATGACTTCAATTTGCAAAGAGCAGTACAGCTTGTTCTTCGTTTTGTTGAAGCAGAGCCTAAACAGTTTTTCACAGCATTTGAAAACCAGGCTCGAGCTTTAAGATGGCCTGAGGTTCATTGGGCGTCACTGGTGCATACTGCGTTGTTTGGTAAGGCACAAGAATTTACTTCCATCTTGGAAAATGATGATTTTGGTAACTATCGCATTTTAAAAACCACTGTTCTTGGGGCTTATCAATGTATTCCTGCCAAGTATAGGAAAGAATTCAAACTCGGCAGAAGGCAGTTGGGTCAGTCTTACGTTGACTTTGTGAGACAGCAGACCAGGGCTTTTACAAAGTGGTACAAGGCAAGTGGTGTCGTTGATTTTGAAAATTTGAAGCAGCTCATCTTGGTGGACAACCTGCTGGAGTCTGTTAGTCCAGAGGTTCGAGTCTTTCTGCAAGATCATTCCTTGCCTACGGCATTGGAAGCAGCCAGGTTGGCTGATACTTTTGAAACTAACCGCTCCTTGCCCGAGCGGTCTTATCTCTTTTCCTCAACAGCCAGGTATGAGCAGAGATCGTCAAAGAAAAGTTCCTGAGTGGAGAAATAAAGGTCAAGATGAAGGTGAATCTCGTCAGCAGTCAACTAAATCACCTGGTGAGCAGCGTTACTTCACTCATAGTCAACCTGGTGAGAAACCTCAAACTACTCAACATGGTGATTCGAAGCAGCAGTACCCAGAGTGGCGTAAGCCACAAAATCAATAGGTGCCAAAGTTAAAGCTGAGATGGTATGTTACAACTGTGTCAAGCCTGGCCACATCAGGCTCAATTGTCCAAGTAAACCCCAACCATTTGGGAAAATTTCTAATACCCCTAATGACATGTCCCAGGAAGAAGTAGAGAAGGGATGGCCCTATTATAGCACTTGTCATATATCCCTTCAAGAACATTCATAGAAAAAGGAAGTTAGAACCTTTAGGGATACTGGAGCATATTGCTCACTTATAAGAGAGGAGTACTTCCCTTTCTGAACAAACCTCTTTGCAGTCCTCAGTTCTGTTAGAAGCTTTTGGAGGAGCAGTATTTTCTGTCCCTTTAGATCAAATCTATGTGCAGAGTAAATACTATACTGGGTATTTGACTGTTGGTGTCTCAGAGGATTTCCTATGAAGGATGCAATGCTACTACTGGGTAATTACATTGAGTCTACTAAATGTATAGAACCCATAATGATTAATTCTTCCCCAATGTTGGCCATAACTCGGGCACAATCCAAAGTGATGTCTGATGAGAATGTTAACTCGTCCTTGGACGACTCTGATCTCGGACTGACCAATTTGTTTTGCGAGGAAAACTGGCCAGAGCCTCGTAAATTTAGTGAACAGCCCCAGATCAAGCCTTCCTATTCAGGGTTGCAGGATTGCCAGATGTCTCTGTTTCCATACCTAGGGACTGTCCTTTCGGGAGGAACAACGGAAAGACTCCTCACTAAACTCCGCTTTTGAGGCAGCCATGGGTAAATCCACTTCAGGTCACCCGGTCAAATATCTCTTAAAAAATAATTATTTAGTCTGCACTGAAACTGGTAAGGAGGTGGAGGGAAAACAGCAAACAGATAAATTAGTGGTTCCCAGAAAGTTTAGGTCTCAGATACTAAAAATAGCCCATAACTCTTCTTTAGGAGGCCATTTGGGAATTACCAAAACTCAATACCGAATAACAAAAGAATTCTTTTGGCCAAAGTTAAGGCAAGATGCAAAGAATCATATTCGCTGTTGTCCAGAATGTCAGCAGGTAGGAAACCTGGACACCCCATTAAACTTGCACCTCTCCATCCCATTCCTGTTAATGGAGACCCTTTTCAGAATTAATAATAGATTGTTTAGGTCCACTACCTAATGTTAAGTCTGGAAATCAATCTTATTCACAATCATGGATAGAGTAACTAGATATCCAGAGGCAGTTCCAATGCGCAGTATTAACACTAAAAACAATCCCTTAAAGCTTTAACTAAGTTTATCTCTTGCTTTGGAATTCCTAAATCTATTCAAAGTGATCAAGGTACTAACTTCACTGCCAAAGCATTTAGGGAAGCATTAACTAGGCTAGGAATAGTTCATAACCTATCCACTGCCTATCATCCTCAGTCCCAAGGCGCCTTGGAAAGATTCCATCAGATGTTAAAAACAATAATGAGAACATTCTGCATGCATTTTCCTACAGACTGGGATGAATCACTTCCTCTGTTGCTATTCACAATGAGAGAAACGGTGCAGAGTCTACAGGGTACAGTCCTTTTGAGCTGATATTTGGGCACAATGTACGAGGTCTGCTATGTGTACTCAAAGGATGGATGGATGGGAGAAGACCCCTCCACAACCCGCTACAACCCTTCTTCAAGGTTGCAGGTAGCACGTCAGTTAGCTAAGGCTAACTTGAAGGCAGCTCAGAATACGATGAAACAGAGGTATGACAGAAACTCAAAATTTCGCTCCTTCCATCCAGGAGATAAGGTGTTGGTACAGGAGCCTATACCTGGCCACACCTTGAAAGCTAGATTTACGGGACCAATGCAAATCGTAAGTAAATTATCTGATGTAAATTATGTGGATAAAATACTTTGACATATCTTGAACATTTCTGAATGAGTAGTCTCTGAATTCATTAATTTTATCGCACTCCAGTACATAATGACAATAATGCCAGTTGGATTATTGTCCACCCTCGTCATTATGTACTGGAGTGCGATAAGATGAATAGGCTCATCAAATGTTCAAGTATGTCAAATATTTTATCCACATTATATTACAGACCATTCTGGAAAAATACCCTGACTTTGCTACCTGTAAATAAAGCATTGACACGTGTGTGTGTGTGTGTATGTACTTATGTGTATGTGTGTATGTATATACATGTATGCGTGTGTATGTGTATATGTATATGTGTGTGTGTGTGACCCAACAATTAAAATTTGCACCAATAACTCATTACAGTTGTGGCTGGGTGTAGACTAATAGATTGCTCATTGCTTTATAATTTGTTCATGAGTGCAACCATGTACAGACGTAAGTAAATTTACTTACATGATTCATTACCTTGTAACTAGTGAATTAATTACCATTGTACCTTGTTCAGCTATCAAAACTTTGGGGCCCAGTCTCTGGACCCTATATATACATCTGTAATCTGCAAATACCTTTGTAACTTGTCATGATTGTGACCATCTGAGTTCATTACCTTTGTAACTTGCTCAGCTATCAAACTTTGAGGTCCAGTCCCTGGACCCATTATATACCTCTGTAATCTTTTGACTACCGCCCACAGGATGGGTATGGGGTGCATAATAAAGATATCAAACAACAACAACAAGACCTCAAAAAGCAAAACTTACCACATTAATCAAATTAAAGCCTTTAATACACAAGATAAAGTCCCAGTAATGACTCTGTCCTCTGCCTCTGATGACCCTGACTTTTGCACTCTGAGATTAATGTAAAGCTTCCAAATTCGGTCCTCCTCAAGGACCCTAACCCTTTAATGTTGGGTTTGACCAAGTCTCAAGTAACTAATTTAACTGCGCTCCTACAGTCTATTACCTACAGGCTATTAAAGGACTTTAAGGCACGGCCGCTTACCTAGATGATATAGTTGCTGTGTCGGACACTTGGAACCAACATGTGTTTAGGCTTAAGGCTCTCTGAGACTTTCAGAGTTTTCATTTAACTGTTAATTTATCAAAGTCATCATTTGGCCAATCTACTAATAATTTTGGGCCATGCAGTAGGTAGTGCAAAGTGGCCCTAAATTTGCAAAAATTCTGGCCATTAAAAATTATCCAGTCCCCCGACAGGAAATCCCTTCAACATTTTCTAGGGATGGTAGGGTTTTATAGATTCTGTAAAAATTTTGCAGTATATTGCACCTCTAACCTCACTTACCAGTCACAGTCCCCTTTAATTGGACCCCAGAATGTCAAGATGCTTTTACGAAAGCAAAGAGATTACTTTGTACTGCACCCATTCTTTTGTCTCCAGACTTTTCAAAACCTTTCTTTTTGCAGGCAGATGCTTGTGAGTCTGGGGTGGGGCAGTGCTTCTGCAATCTGGGGATGATGGGTTGCAGCCTGTGGCCTACCATTCAGCCAAATATTTACCACACCAGAGGGCCTACTCTACTATAGAGGAGGCCGGCTCATCTTCTGGCATTAGAGCATTTTGATGTCTACGTGGGCCAGTCCTCTCAAGTGGTCACCTTCTAGCGACATCTCCATCACATGAAGAATCATAATACAAGACTCATGCATTGGAGTATTAGGATGCAACCCTACAATGTAAAAATTATACACATCGCTGGCAAAAATAATACGCTAGCTGATGTGTTGTCCAGAAGTCATTGCATTTAGTTAGGATGTGTTAGTGACTTTGGGTGGAACCAGCCCTTTTTTCCCCTAGTGGGTTTTTAGCAGGAGGTGCCCTGCTACCAACCTGAGGCACCTTGGACCTACGCTAGCCCTACCATCTGCTGTCTCACTCTTAAGTTTAAAGCCGGACTTTATGTCTTGAGAAAAGATTAGCTTTATCTAATAAGCGGGATGGTTGAGGGAAAGGCACTCCCCTTATTATAATGTGCCATGGCGACACTCACCCATTTCAGGTGGAAGCCTAGTCCTGAGCCCCCTTGGGGTGGGGTGTTGCATGCAAATTTTTTTATTATAATCAAATAGAAGCGCTAAACCACAGGGTTATACAGCGCTGCAGGTTTGCAGGATGCAGGAGAATGGGTTGTACGAGGAGATGGATGATTTTTTTTTTACATTTTATTAGTTTCCAATAAATATACATTTATAAGTCAAACATGCAAAATACATGTTGCAAATTATACAACACAATTCTTTGGTTAAACAGTGAAAATATCGAAAATATCAGAAAACCTCAGAAAACTATGCCCTAAAACCCTTACCTCTACCACCAGTGAACTCTTGTCCCCTTTCCCTAATAAATAAATACAGAGTCCACAAAACATAAACCCAAAATAATGAAATACAGTCCACCATAACATATTCTCTATTCCTAAGGATATACAGTGATACTCATTGACGACTGCAAATAAATTTTACAGTTCACAAAATTAAAATTACATTTAAATTACATTTTCAGTTCAAAAAGTTCAATAATTACATGTTACAAATTGCTAAAACAATTTCTTTAATAAACTATGCATATTCAAAAAACATACCCTAACCATTTATCACAATTAGTGAACCCTGCCCTTCCCCTTTTCTTGATACAGATACAAAACCAAACCCCAATAATGCCATGAAGTTCACAATAACATTGCTCTAGTTCAATGTATGTTTAACTCAAATAAAATGTACAGTGTACTGATAAAAATAACAAAACCCCCAAAAATGAAATAATACAATAACCCCGACTAGTCCTAATACT